>CAJNDS010000024.1:128282-251669 GCA_905221605.1 Symbiodinium natans
CACGAACACGCGCACACACGCACACGCGCACACGCGCACACGCACACACGCACACACGCACACACGCACACACCCACACACGCACACACACCCACACGCACACACCCACCCACACACCCACACGCACACACCCACCCACACACCCACACACACACACACACACACACACACACACACACACACACACACACACACACAGAGACACACACACACACACACAGAGGGAGAGACACACACAGTCACACATGGTCACCCACAGAACAACAGACAGGCAAGCAGAGACACGGTCACAGACGCAGAGACACGCACGGCAGCGTGCCCAAGAGCAACTTCGCGAAGAGCGAGAGAGAGGGTGTAGTGTTTGTATGTTGCCCCGCCTCGGCTGCCACACGAGCCGAAAAGCAGGTCAAAAAAAAGGATCCGGCTGCCTCAGGGCCAGCCCACCTTCTTGGAATCAATGTACATATCACCATTTTTATCAACAAGATATACCAAAAAGTTCAGAAGCTCAATTATTTGAAACTACCAGTTATCTCCAATCAACGTACTGTACTTTTTTCGTAAGCGTCCGCCTGTTCTGAGAGTTCTTGTGCGGGCCGCTTTGTCTGGACCGCGCTTATTCCATCAAGTGCACTGCAACACTATTTCTCTCGAAGCGACGTCAAGCTTGTACCATGCGCAGCATATCATTGCGACACGGTCCCAGCAACGTGCTGTTTGCGCTGCCTGGAAATCTCTGCAAAGTTGCGTTCTCAGGCCCTAGCTTACTCCACGGGTCGGAGCAAGAGCATGGTAGCTGCCTCGATTTTGCATGTGGTTATGTGGTTTTTGAAGTGCTCTTGGTCTCATACTCGGTACACAGAACATGAATGAAGAACGTTGTGGTGCAGGCTCTCGACGTGGCGCAAGAGCGCCAGCTGATACGACCTGACCTTCTGATCTGCGTGGTGCATAGCCGTCGTTGGCATCCCCACTCTCTCTCCCTCCCCCCCCTCCCCCCCCACTTCCCCTATATGTGTTAAGCTGCTCTCATCTCGCTGTTAGGTGGTGTCGGGACGGAGGTTTACACGGTTCCCTCCACCTTGCCCGTCCTGGGCTGGTGGGAGGCCGCGCTCCAAGTGGCCCCCCTTTTTAAAGTGCGCTGCAAGGAAGCTCCCTGCCAGGCGCGGGACAGCCTGAACCTGGTTCCTGAATGGAAGCTCGCCAGTCCTGTCTTGCCTGAGAGCATGACCAAACGTGGCCTCATGGTTTTGTGCCGTGCAGCACTTGGAGTCTCTCCTGACACTGAGTCTTTAAGTGGCAGGAGCAAGATGCTCAACGGGTTTAATCGTGCGGAAGTGGAGGTGTCGCTGCTGGACGGCTTGTTGCCAAGCACAGCATGTCACGGACAGCAGCTCGGAAGGAGGTTTTGACTTCGCGGTTCCCAAAGTTCGAGCTGCGAGGCACGCCGGAGGTCGGCACCTTAAGCCATGGGATGCAACCGTCGTATCATGCATTCAAGGTGATAGCGGGTCCTAGCGCATTGCAGCGACTGCGTCGCCCATTGATCTCCAGTGTCTGCTTTGTCTGCTCAATGTCTGCCCAGAACGATCCATACCGCATACCGACCGCCTACCAGATGGCAGGCTCCTCAAGCCTTCTAAGTGCGTCCGAGCTCTCTGCAAGATTCTGACCCCCATCTCAGTGACGAAAGTTTCCTCGGGGAGCTTGATTGCCAGCAGAGCTTGATAGCATTCTAATCAAGAAGACGCTCCGAGGACGAGGCTTTCGATGCCTCAAAGAAGCAGCTCCAGGACGAGCTAGGCTCCAGCTACCAGGCCCACCGTGATCTGTCCGTGTGTGTGTGTGTGTGTGTGTGTGTGTTCGTTGTGTTAAGGCATTTCATGAAGCATGAGGGAGCCATGTTCGACACAAATGCACGCCGTATTGTGCTGCTGCGGCAGTGACGTAGCGTTTTGCTACTAGTGCTGCGGAGGTGATTTCCTCGGGACACGGTGAGTGGAAGCTCATCGACATTTGTTCTGCCGAGGCGCAACACAAGTAGGGTCAGGATGGAGGGTAACATCGTGTTGGACAGGAAGGGCCATAACTCTACGCTACCAGTAGAACAGTAGCAGCTTGGTGGTTGCGGTTACTTGCCATGTCAGGCAGCGTTCCTTTCGCCCTTCCTTGAAGCTCCTCCTTGCCAGGCTGGAAAACTGAAAGCGATGCAGTTTGCCAGTTCGACGCTCAAGTTTGGTGTGGGAGCTCGGAGGGATTCGGCTGTGCCGTGCATGGGTGACTGTTCTTATTTTTTGACACGGCTTGCACAAATGGTGTAGCAATCTATGGAAATGTAGCAACATACAAAACTTAAGTGACATGTGAGGTAGCTGTAAGCATCTGAATCGATGATTTGATTTCAGCAGAAGCTCCACGTAGCACACGGCAGAGCCGCCGCGAGCGGATCGAACTTTTTGAAATATAGGTGTCGAGTGCACAATTATCATAACATGAGTGCGCTAATGGAAGAAAGAAAGATGCAAAAGAGTGAGTCGTTGAGGACCTTTCGTTCGCCCATGAAAGTGTGAGTATTGAGAGAACGGACAGACGAATTCACGGCAATATGAAAGGCCCGTACGCTATTTTCTTCCTATCACCATTTGATCCTAGAACTGGGCCGTTTAGTATCAATATTGTCTTTCCAAAAAAAGCCCAAACAAATGATTGCCTGATACGAGTCGAGCGAGCGAGAGAACAAGCGAGCGTGCGAAGCGAGGGAGTCTTGGGAGGCTGGAACGTAGGAGTCAAGGGGAGCCACGCGAACGACCGAGCAAGACATGCGCAGTCAGATCCCGCGGCTGTGAATTGCATCAGTGAGCATGAGTTCTATACGCTTTCGGGGTTTTTAGGGTTTCCGGCTATGAGCCGTAGATGCCACTGAAAGCAAGTGCATGTGCAGTGTCTATCTGGGTCATACAGCGCCTAGCGGTTGTCTATTCTGACTGGCGTCACTGATGTTGCCGTGCTGCAGCAAGAATGTTTAATGGACTCATTGACATCAAATGCGAGTCGGGTCCTGGTTTCTGCTATGCCCGCTGCGCTGAACTGCACTGTTGGACTTTGACATTTTCAAGCAAACGACTGCTGCAATGCCTGAGATACGTGCGCCATGATTCTTGGCGCGATGCGGCTTGAACAGGGCAGATTTCAGATGTTGACCCGTGTGAAGGAAGAGCCATTTAAGTTTAGCAGTTTGAGCTTGGTGTCTCCAACTGCACGAAAGACGATACACAGATGCATTCCTGTCGGAAGAAGCAAGCGAATAGATGAAGGCCCGCAGGACAACTCGACACAGAATCATGCTGTTAGATATGTCGTTTGAACAACGAGCAGGATTAGCAGCACCCGTCTGGGCGCCCTCGGGTAAAATGTTTTATGGACACTGACAAGCTTTAATTTTAACGCTACGCGACCCGCCTCGGCCCGGCCCAGCGCATCTGCGTGAGCATGGTGATTCCGCAGCGCCCAAGTCGCTGGACCCCAAGCAATAAGGGTTGGGTTTAGGGTTTAGGGTTCCGGTTTATGGTTTGGGGTTTAGGGTTGAGGGTTAGTGAAGGGTTGAGGGCTTGGGGCTCAAGGTTCACGGTTTGGAAAGTTTGGGGTTTAGGGTTTAGGGTTAAATAGGAGGGGGCAGGGGCAGAAGTAGGGGGGCGGGGGGGTGGGTGGGGGGGGGGTTGGGGGGGGGGGAAAACGCGGATGTTTGCATCCGCTCCCTATACCCGGACCCGCAATCCCCCCTGGTCCGGGCACGTCGGCCGCGGCTGGATACAGTTCGACTACGGGGGGTACTCATCCCGGACCAAGAAAAGGGGCCTTCGACCCGAGGCCTCGGCAGATAATTGTCTCACACAATCACCTGCCCCTGTCCGGACCCAATCCTGCAGTCAAGTGTGCAACATGCGCCGAAACAGGAAACTGCCAATTTTCAGCTGTTCCTGTGCCATAATTAGCTTTTCAGCACAGGATTCAGTTTCGGAAGTTTCGGGCCAGTCCAGTGTGCACCAGCGGGGGGAAGGTCTGGGGTCAAGACTCTGCACCTCATACGTGTCAAATGGAAGCCCAGAAAGCGTTCGTGGCCCCACTAAGAAGCGGCAAGCACGCTGGGATGCGGAGACAGTGTGCCCGGCCAGTTCTACGTGCACCTGGGCACTTGGGAGAACGGGAACAGTCCACCTGGCAGGTGGCAACGATGAGCTCATGTTTAGGAATGCTGGTGGACGCGGGGTCTGGACCCGGGCTTTCTAAAGTCTTCACTGAAGAGTATCTAGGTTGTGATAAGTTGTGCATGCCTGACGCAACCGCAGGTAATGGTTGCGAATTCTCTGCCAGAGTTGGTGGAGGCTCGGTCCAGGGACAATCGGATATCAAGAACGTCAGCTCCATCTCAGAGTGCCAGGCCATGACCGCATCCGCAGACCCACCCACGAAAGAGCTGCAAAAAGGAGCTGAGTCACCTGGCAGCAACCTACAGCAAAGAACTCTTGTACAGGCCTCTTAAGCGCTTTTCAGTTTCTCTTCGGGCTGCCAGGTTTAAGACCTGCCACGGGAGCACCATGCTTTTTGCTGGTAGAGAGGCTTGGCAACCCTGTCACACCGAGTCACACCGACATGGCTGTGTGCTGGCCGTGTGCAGGTCGCTGGCGGGATCGTTGAAGCTCTCCAACACTTCTTTCCATGATGCTGCTGCGCACTTGCGCAGAGCAGAGTCAGATGTGATGTGAGGGTCCGACTCAAGCTTGAGACCCAGATAGGTTACATAGCTAAATAAGATATTTCGCGGGGACATCGTGACATCGCGCCTGTGCAGTCACTCAAAAAAAGTGGAGACTGAATAGCCCTTAGATTTCTGGTGCCGTCACCTTTGCGAGAGAAGCGCCCTTCTTCAGCAGGTGCCACAGAAAGCGGGAGCCCCAGAGTCTGATCCAAGCAGTCCGAGCTTCTTGAACATGTTGAATCTTGTGCCTTTCATCTTAGCAGCTCTTTTTTTCTGCAGTTTGGCATGCAGGCATGGCAGCCAGCCGGTCCGTGCCCCGTGAGTGGAGGTGCAGGTGTCGACTGAAACGAGTCTCGACACCTCAGGAAGAAGGGGCGAAGAGGAAATGGGTCAGGCACCGCCTCTAAGTCCCCTTCCCCACCCCCCCACCCGGAGTGTCAGGATCACCGTAGGCACAATGTTGCCCCTGGATTTCTGCAGGTGGCAAAGGTGGCTTCAAGGCTCGACCTGGGTTCAGCAAAAGCTCAGGGGTTGAACTTGGTGCTGAATTGGGCCAAGTTTTTGCTTGAGTTGACTGTATTCTCGCGGTGCCTGCCCTGCGTCGCACAGGGTGGATCAGTTGGCTGAGCGCTGAGTGCTCATCTGCTACTCACTGCTCTTGATTTGCACTTGTCACCATTTGCCAATTCATTACTCTTCCAGCCTGTCCAGACACGGGCAGAGGGTAGAGCAGTCCTTGACGGCTGAGATTTCAAAGGAGCCTTGTAAAACAGCATCACAGCCTACTTGAACCTGGTAAATGCCTCCTAGAGGACTTTGTAACCAAGCGCGTCGGTCAGGCTCACAGTGGCTCAGATGGCGTTGAGGTCTCCTTACATCTCTTTACACTTTGAACAAGTGGGATGCTGCTGAGCCACCGAAGCCTTGCCTTCAACCTGCTACAGGAGCAGTTGAGGTACATTAGATATCCAATAGAGCTGTGACGCGGGCCACGCTGCTGTGCTTTCGCAGACTTTCGCACGCAGAGTACAGGGCAGTGACATAAGGGTCCATGGCACGGTGCTTGTCTTCACAAACGCTGAGCCTGGCCATCTGCACACACGCGGGCACGATGCCGCGTCACAGCGCCACACATCAGGGGGGTACCTGTGCATGTCACCATTTTGACTCTTGACCCTAAAGCGGCACTTCGAGTTTGAGAAGCTTGACATGCACTGGCGCCGCTCCGTACGTAGGCACGCCATGTTTCAACGAACTGTAGGAAACATGGCACTTCTGGTCTATTTGACACTGTGGCTTGCAAGGTGTGTGCTTGAGAGGATACTCAAGGAGCTTGCTGTAACACCCATAGACTCTGTACACGCGGACCCATGATCCCACCTTTGCGTAGCAACTCATCTTCTTGTGGAATGCAAGTGGCATGCGGGAAGCGTTCTTCGGCGTCAGCTGGACGCCTGGAAGCCCACCTTGCAACCGCGCGGGTCTCCAAACCGGACCTGCTGCAGAGTACCCATTCCATGGTTCAATTCTTAGAGGTTTGCAGGAGTGTGCTCGGCAACGCACACTGCAAGTCTGAAGTCCTGACTTGTTGCAAACCTCAGAGTGCACGCCGGGCAGGCGGTTTGAGATACGTCAGTGACGCCAAAGTCTGCATGCATAGGATACAACCCTGAATAGTACCCTTCGATGTGTCTCAGCTCTCGCATCCGGTGAGCGAAAGCATTTGCGGCCTGCGGCCGGCAGCTTTCGCAGTCGCCAAGTTTCGGCACGGTCTGTGCAGGTCTCTGGCTGAGAAGCCTCTAGGGCTTTTGGCAGAGCCCTGGGTTCAGGTCGGGGCCTCGGGGATCTTTCGAGAAAACCTGAGATCAGCTTGTGGACTTGTGGACTTGCGGGCATCATGTCTTGACTCCAAGGCTTGCCTGGATTGAGCCATGAGAAGAGGGGCTCCACAAATTTTTGTCCCAGAGTCGCGCCGCCTGGATGCAAATCAATCTGCGATTTCAACTCCTGGAGCGCGGCTCGCTCAGCCACGAGCCATCACGGGCCTCCCAACCAAGCCGCCGAGTCGCGCTGACTCCACTAGCTGTCCGTAGCAAAAAGAACTGCTGTGGCCCAAGCAAGGCTGTCTTCAGTTGTGCTCTGTGCTCTGCATCCTGCCTGAGAAGAGGTACCCTTGGGACTCCTCGGCGCTAGGCGATGCTTGCTTGCTTCGGCACTGGGCCCAAAGCAGGCAAACAGATCATGGAATACTGAGAATACTGAAGATCAGTGCCTGTTGCCACACGGAGCTCAGCAAGGCACTCAGTGCTCAACCTCCCCGGCATGCTAGATAAGTTGAACTATCGCTGAGTGTGGGCCACTACACACCGCAGCCCCTCCCCTTCAGAACCAGAACGTGCCAGAACTCTGTAGGCTAAAAGCAACCGCGGTCTCGCGGCCTCCTGGCCTAGTGGCCACTACCGAACAAGCTCATGGGTGCGACGGGTGCGCGACGTCATTTTCCTGCCATCCTTCCAAGCCTTGGAATCACCGGAGTGCTTGCAGCTGTGTACGCTTGGCGGCGGTACCAACGGTGCAAGGCAGTAGCATCGGAGCTTGCCGTGAAGGCAGATTGTCAGACGGAGCACAATCTTGCGATCGTGGAGCCCTTTAGATCCCTAGATCTTCGTTGGTGTCTCTTGGATGTCCTGGCCCTGATCTTGAAGGATCTCGGGTTGGAAACGGCTTGCCGCTGCCGGCTTCTTTGCAAAGGCGCGCGAGAAGCCATTGGCCCAAAAGGAATGCGCCTTGCCGTCGAGGATGCAGACTGGTTGACAGCACAGTTGCAGGCTAGTGGGGTTGCGGTTAGCTTAGCTGCACTTGCTGCAACTGGCTCGACCAGATCTGCAGCATCAGAAGTTGCCAGAGCGGTGGCTTACTCTACCTTTGCAAACTCCGTCTTGTCTCTGTGGTCACCCGATGTGATGGGACGTCCACCACTGGTTGCTGCGGCTTGCTGCAGTCGACAGAATGGTTGGGGCAGTTCTTTATTGACAGCAATGCTAGATGCCCGTGCCCAGCCGGAGGCTTCCAGCCCCGATGGTTGGAACGCACTGATGTGGGCGTCTCAGCTTGGCAACGAAGAAGACTGCCAAGTGCTTCTTAAAGCCATGGCGAATCCAAATGCCGTTTCTGCTGATGGCACCTCGCCTCTGCTTTGTGCCGTGCGCGCGGACCGCCAGCCGCTGGTCATCGTCAAGCTCCTCCTCTCCTACCGGGCCGATCCCGCACTTGTTCCGATGCAGAGCCCCTTCGATGAGTACGTCGACATGGACGTTCGTCAAGCTCTTGCAAGCGCACCCCATCGCCGCTAGTGACCGCTAGCGAAGCTGACATGCTGACATCAGCTCAGCTCGAATGGTCTAAAGACACCTGCCTGCACTCCTTTTCCATTCGTTGCCGGCAGGACGTCCTCAACACGAGAGGCTCAGGGCCAAGCCTCCTTCAGCTCAGCGCGGTTTCAAAAAGCAGGCGCTCTTGGCGTTCTTCGCGATGCTTGCATGGTCGCAGCATGTCGCAGCTTCGGTGGCGTGGCAATCTTTGCTCCAGTTAGCGTGCCGAGTGTCCAAATTGCCAAGCGGAAGTCTTTGTGGGCTTCTGCATGGTCCGGTCCCAATACTTCGCAGGAGCGTGAGCCCCTCGGTGTCAGCTTGAGGACGATGCACTTCTGTAGACATTCCCGAGGCAACAACCAAAAAAAAGGGCGCGGCGCAAACTCCGCCGAAGGACCAGGCTGGCATTATGGATAATGAGGATGGCTGTGATCCTCATGCCCTGCCCCTACCCCACGAAAGCTGGAGGCACAGAACACAGTGTGTTAAGCCCATCGGCAGTCCGAAGAGAGCACGTTGAAGAGAATTGGAGTCACAAGGAATGCCTCGGTTCAATCTTGAAGGCAAGTCGATGGGTTCCTGCTCACCCTGCCAAAGGTGTCAGATGCGGAGCTTCAGCGCATCGCAGCAGCCATTGAGGCACGTGGGCTCAAGGTGCTCATTGCAGAAGAAAGGCCAGAAGTTATGATATGCTGATCTGCTCGCCTTGACTCGCCCCGCAGGAAGTTGCGCAGAACTTCCCACCCAACATTCGGAACACGGTGAGGCACGACACATCCGGACACATCCGGACACATCGGGACACATCGGGACGCATGGGGATATCGTGAAGCGTGTGCGCTTTGTAACCGGCGCCTTGTAGCTGGCACGCTGCGGCGGAATTGTGTTTAACCGTGATTTGGCTCGTAATTCGCGGGAGGCAGGCGGCCCCATATCTTGCCAAGGCATGGATCTATTTTCTGTGGCTCAGTAGCATTGAGGATCACCGTGTCATCCAAGTAGGGTCCCAAGTCAGAAGTCAAGTTCGATGTTCAGTTGGATGAGGACGGCTTTGCCATACATCATGAAGGCCATGAAAGAGATTCAGGCGCCACGGAGGCTTGAAGGGGGAGAGGCCCCGAAACACATCTGAATCTGGCGCAGAACCTGCTGGCTATGGTGCCTGAGAAGATGCTTTGGGCCATGCTGAGCCGGCTCCCCACTTGAATCCCCCAATATCCCGACTCCCTTATGACGAAGTCCCTTCGGCTTGAGGCTTCTTGGTGTGCTTCTTTGGTGGCATCTTTCCGGCTACGATCGCAGCTGCAGAGGCCATGGGAAGTTCCCGCATCCAACAACACCCACAAAAAGGGGGGGTTTAGGGTTTAGGGTTTAGGGTTTAGGGCCAGTTTAGGGTTTAGGGTTTAGGGTTTAGGCTTTCGGGTTTAGGGTTTAGGGTTTAGGGCGGAGGGGGGGCGGGGAACTCCTCGGCTGGGACTCGCGAGTTGGGTGGCAGGCACCAGGCCTGAATAATGAATATACGGTTGAGGACGTCATGACTTCCGTATGCGGGGTTGAGGGTTTGACTGGACTTCAGTTAGTTATTTGGGGTTGCAAAAATCGAAATTCCCCATGAAAAAAAAGGCTCCCACGGTGGCCCCTTCGTTTATCTTACGTCCCTAAACCCTAGACCCTAAACCCTAAGCCCTAAACCCTGAACCCTGAACCCTAAACCTAAACCCTAAACCCTAAACCCTAAACCCTAAATCGAGTGGTTCGTCCAGCTATGCGGGTGCCAAAACCCTCAACCCTAAACCCTCAACCCTCAACCCTAAACCGTAAACCCTCAACCCTCAACCCTCAACCCTCAACCCTCAACCCTCAACCCTCAACCCTCAACCCTCAACCCTCAACCCTCAACCCTTAACCCTAAACCCTAAACCTCTCTACCATTATCACCCTAGATGTTAAACACGAATTAGGCAATTTGACCCCCATTGTGCATCACGAATTAGGCAATTTGATCCATTTTGGCCCCTCTGACCCCCCCATTGTTCAGCACGAATTAGGCAATTTGATTCATTTTGGCTCTGACCCCTTTGACCCCCCATTGTTCAGCACGAATTAGGCAAATTTGATCCATTTTGGCCCCTCGGGCCCCTTTGACCCAGCACGATTAGGCAATTTGATCCATTTTGGCCCCTCTGACCCCTTTGACCCCCCATTTGATCCATTTTGGCCTACCCCCCATTGTTCAGCACGAATTAGGCAATTTGATTCATTGTGGCACCCTTGACCCCCCCATTGTTCAGCACCCTGCGGCTCAGCAGAGCCACGAAGCCAGCAGGACTCAGGACTCGGGGTTCCTGGATGTAATAACTTGAGGTCTGTATGATTGTTTAGCCTTTTGGTGCGTCTGAAAAGAGATTAAAAAACTTTTTATTTTCGTAATGTTATTTGATTTCTATTTTCGTAATCTTATGGGATTCTTTGGGCGGGTGAATTCTTTTTCCGTTGCCTACACACACTGCTGGCCTGGTAAATGCTCGAACTTGAGATGCTGAACCCTAAGCCCTAAGCCCCAAGCCCTAAACCCTAAACCCTAAACCCTAAACCCTAAATCCTAAACCCTAAACCCTAAACCCCAAATCCCAAATTCCCTGCGCAGAGAACCGGGCTTTCAGATGCTTTCGGCTCTGATTTCAGGCCTGGGCGGCCTGTGGCGGTGTGGAAGCTGGGCTCCAAGTCGCCCTGTTTCGGGTTTAGGGCAGGGTTTCGGGTTTAGGGCGTCTCGCCGCGCTGCGGCAGTAAGTAACATGTGGAAATGGCCCCCCTACACACCCAGGGGGTGTGGGGGGGGCCGGGCGGCATGTCACGCCAAGGCATCTGTTTTCAAAGCAATGCAACAATTTTCATTGGTGCTGGCTTCTTTCTCCCCACCCGCAGTGACCGCTCACAGGCCACCACCCAAACCATTGCCCTTTAGGGTTTAGGGCTGTCGCCCTCAATTCCCACCCTTGTCTTTCAAGGGTGTGGTGGGGAGGGTCAGCGGCAGAAGGATGAGCCGCCAAGGGGCCACCAGGGCGGTCAAGGGGGGCCAGGCCTTGGGCGGTGCAAATTTGGTGCTCTGCACCAGATTTCAGGATTTTGTTTGGGGTATTCGGGCAACTATCGAAGTAGTCTTGTGGCTGGGTGGCCTAGAGCTGGCCATGAGCGAGGCGAGCCCTAGGGGCTCTTTATTCGACCACTCTCCAATGGCTCCACCCATTGTCCATCTAGTGAGGGTGCCCATCGCTGCGGGATATCTTCTGGGTCCAGGCACCCTGGAAAAGGGTGGGTGCGGCCTAAGCAGGCCGGGTGGGATTTCGGATTTCGGGTTTAGGGTTTAGGGTTTAGGGTTGAGGGTTTAGGGTTTAGGGTAGACTTTAAGCAAAAGCCCAAGTGACAGCGATGGGATGACGGGGTTACTGGCGTGGAGCTCAACTAAGCTCCTTTATCCTTTTGCCCACAAGAACTATTTGCAATGTTCTTTAAAACGTATTTTGGTACGAAAACTCTAGCAGACATCCAGGAGAATCACCCCGCAAACCGTTTCCGAGCCAGTGGCTCTGAGTGGCTTCAGCCCTACACCCTGCGCCCCAAACCCTAAACCCTAAACCCTAAACCCTAAACCCTAAACCCTAAACCCTAAACCCTAAACCCTAAACCCTAAACCCTAAACCCTTAACCCTAAACCCTAAACCCTAAACCCTAAACCCGAAACCCTAAACCCTAAACCCTAAACCCTAAACCCTAAGCCCTAAACCCTAAACCCTAAACCCTAAATTGTAAAGAGTGCTAAGGCCTGGGAGCAGGCCAAGGTTCTCCTGTCCGAGTTCATGAAAGTGGCAGCGGGGCCCCAAGTGTTTCAGAAAGGGGAATGGTTGTTGGTACCAGGGTTTAGGGTTTAGGGTTGCAAGGGTGTAGGGTTTAGGGTGTAGGGTTCAGGGTTTAGGGTTAGGGGTGTCTCGTAAATTTAGGGCTCAGGGACGTTGAGTTGGGACGTTTAGGGACATCCAGGGCCATTTTCTCCCGGACGTTTAGGTACGATTAGGTTTTTGGAGTTAGGGACTTTACATGACTGCTGGTAGGAGTCTTTCCTACAGCTTGGAGGTTTCGGTGGGTTTCCGAGTTGTGCCTCCTCCTTCCTCAGCCGGACCACTAGTCACTGTTTAGATGTTCTTCAGTGGCACCTGAGCAAAAATCCAACCCTTGGCTATTCTTCGGAAGTCCCAGGAAGCCTCCAAGGAGGATGGGAAGGACGACAAGGATGCTAAACAGGAGGTGCAAGCGTCGAAGCCTCGTTTTCTGCATCCGTGGGTCCGGCCCTTATGGTAACCTTGTACGACGTCGTAGTTTTTTTCCAGGCCGCATCAAGTCGTCCAGAAGAAGCTGGCAATTGCCTTGGCAGTTATGGAACCCGACAAAGCGCTGCCGCCCTGGTTTACTGTGACGGGTGTGTGTGAGTGTGTGTGTGTGTTGTTTTGTTTTTTTTTTGTGCGCGTGTGTGAATGTATATGCGCGACGTTAGTCCATGGGCGCAGGGAGTCACTCCCGTTTGATTTTCGGCACGTCTTCGGTCCACCGTTTGGTGGTGCATTTGGCGGGACGGGAGTGCTCTGCAAATCATGGCGGGCATACCGAGGTCTACTGTCTCCCCCTCAGTTGCGAGGGCTGCAATGAGCCCAAACGAATGAAGCACAAGCACAAGCACAAGCACGAGCACGAGCACGAGCACGAGCACGAGCACAAGCACCATCACAAGCACAAGCACACGCACACGCACACGCACAAGCACAAGCACAAGCACAAGCACAGGCACAAGCACAAGCAGCTCGAGAACAAACACCAGCATCGTCAGAAACCAAAACCAGCCGGACCAGCGCCAGCAGCGAAACCAACGCAAGTAGCAACCCACCAGCACTACGAAACAGCTTGAGCACAAACAGTACAAGCGCGGACAAAGCACCAGCAGTTTGGCACCATCAGCTCCAGCAACAGCAGCAGCAGCTTTAGACCTTCCTCACGAATGGATCCAGCACAATAAGTCCATTCGCAAGCAAATGTAGCACAAGCGGCTCGAGCGCCACAGGCCCAAACACAATCAGCTCGGCCAACGAGCTCAGACGCAACGAGTACAAGCACAAGTAGTAGCGAGAGCACGCGCCAGTGCGATCAGCTCCAGCGCCATGAGCTCAAGCGCAAAAAGTATACGAACGAGCAGCTCGAGCACAGCCCAGAGCTCAGTCAGCTCAAGCACAATGAAAACATGACCCACACACACATAAGCAAGACTAGCACAACAAGCACGAACCACAGCAAGTGCATCTAACTCCAGCACAGCTAGAGCAGGCACAACCAACCCCACAAGCATCAGTAGAAGGTGCGTGGCTGCCTGTCAAGTGCGTTGTGTCTTCTTCGGTGGTAGCACAGATGCTTGCGGATATGAAGCTCATCGGGACAGGTGTTGGCCCGGGATGTGGGCATGTTTGCAGTTTCGCGTTTGTCTAGTTGCTTCTCTTGATTTGTATTGTTTGCAGGGGAAGGCAGGGCACAAAAAAGCCAGAAACCCACCCCCCCTTCAAAATTCATTGATTTTAAATTCAAACATCAGCACAAGCCCCGGTGCTGTTGCCAGCAATCAGATGGTGGGTCTTCTTTTTTCCAAGGTTTGATGATTCGAAGCCGTTTGGTTCTCTGTGCTTGAGCGTAAACGGCAATTCATTACACACTCCAGCTCGGAAGCTTCTGAGTATTCCTGAGTGCTGTGGCCTCAAAGCGCGTCTCAGCTGCCAGGTGAGTGGATCCATTGCCGGGCCCTCTCCTATCTTACTATCTTGCTGTTGGCCATCTTCTGGCATGCTTGCTCTGCCCCCCGCGACCCAGTCAAGCATCTACGTCGGGTGGATTGGTGTGATCGGAGTGCTAAGACTTCAATTCGTCTCAACCCCAGAGCTGAGAAGCCGTATCATCAGCACAACCGGGCTCGACTTTCACTCGTGGTTGCGTGTGGCCGAGAGGCGCGCACTGTGACGCTCGGCGAGGCACCTGCCTGTCATCTGCCATGTTACAGCTGCAACAAATAGGACACTCTGCTGCTTCGACCGAGGTTATTGGTTCCAAAGTGTACAAGCCAGTTAGCAAAGTGGAGCCCTTGATAGAGTCCGTGGTCGCCGAGGAGCTTTCTGCTCTGGCTATTTGAGAATCGGGTTAGGGATGTTAGGGTGCGTGGAAGAAATATGGAAGAAACATGGAAGAAACATGGAAGCACATGCGAGCCGTGGCACGTGGACCCAAGGAGTATCAGAAGTGGGTGCCGACAATCACACGCTGGACTTGCAAGCTCCTGGCGATCAGCCTCGCATGGCCTGGCACCCGAGTCTGCAGAGCATGCTGAGGGCTCTCAGTTCCCCTAAACCCTAAACCCTAAACCCTAAACCCTAAACCCTAAACCCTAAACCCTAAACCCTAAACCCTAAACCCTAAACCCTAAACCCTAAACCCTAAACCCTAAACCCTAAACCCTTCCGTAGATTGTACTGACCAATGAGGTGGATCCAGCGAGTCATCTCCGCAGTACACTCGGCCATCCGTGGCGGCATGATCTTTGCAGAGTACCTGGCCCGCCCATGCGTTTTGCCTTGGAAATGGATGCTCAAGGAAGGTTCGCTGTCTTGGTGCAGGTGGATTTCCTGCATGAGAAGGGCTACCTTCAAACAGAGCACAAGGAGACTTACATTGATGAGGCTGGTCGCGGTTTTGGCCATGCGTAGTGACGTGCAGAGAGGAACAGGAACTTGCTGGAAGGCGATCGGTTGGTCGATCGCGGTTTTGGGCTTCCTGACGCAGCTTGCTTTGGGGCAGGGGCCGTAGATTTGCAAGCACCATCCACCACCCCAACGCGGGAGAAAACGCCGATAGAATCCAAAGAGAAGTCCCCTGCGGCTCTTTGAGGGGTTTGCCCTGAGGTTTCAGCTTCCCTTTCTGCTAAACCTGTTCTTGCTGCCTGTCCAGTTTCTGGAAGCCTTTATCGCTGGCCACCCAGGACACTGAAGACATTGTGGCTAGGTGTCCCTGCCAGATGTGTTGCCCTCACCAAGGTGTGGAGCGTCAGTGCGTGAGGGAGACCTGCTGCTTGTACAGGTCACGGACACTTCTTGTTTTCCATCCGTGATTTACAGGGACAGGCAGGCGGCAGAGCTCGTGCAATTACCACGTGTTTCGAAAATCTGCAGGGAGGTGATGTTCTGCTTTCTCAAGCTAGGCGCTGCTGCATGTTGTGCTTCGCTGTCAGAAGCAGGTTTTCGCTTCTTGAACCGTGGAAAACTTTGGAAAACCACAGCACCATCAAACCTGAGACTTCACAGAGCTAGCTAGCACTTTGCGTCGGGGTATTGCTTCAGCCACTCGTTCCACGGCCATGGGGAGTGGCGCTGGAAAGCAAACGAAGTATGAGGCCCCATGGCCGTGAGCTACGTTGGACTCTGTTTGGATGCTTTCGTGTGGTCGTCATGCGTCGTCATATTTTTCATATCTCACTGGCAGATGGCAGGACAAGACCGAATCCAAGACCGTCGTAGTGGAGCCGAAATCGCAGAAAGACAAAGAAAACCCGCCACCAAAGTTTGTGCGGACGCTTTCTCCGATGCCGCCAGAGGCCTTCAGTCTGTGTAAAGGCATCAAGACGTACACCCTGCTGCCTACTGTTAATATGCTGCCCAGCCTATGCTCCTTTGCGCGGACGTCGGGGGCACGAACACTCGTCTCCATTTGTTCCGAGTGCCGGACAGCTCTGAGCCTGCATTTGCCCGGTGGTTTTGCTCAAGAGCGAATGCCTGAGAGGAAACCTACACGGCGATGGTGCCACCAGAGTGCATGGTCTACCACGTTTGCCTCTCAGTGCCATCTTACCGGTACAGTGGCGCACTTGACTGCCGTCCCCTCACGTGCCAACACACGGCAACACTTCAAAAGCGTGAGCTGTAAGCAGTGACCCACACAGCATGAAGATATGCCTCGCGAAAGATCTTATATGAGAATGCGACAGTTAGTTCTTTCCACTAAAGTTCTTACGTAACCCAGGCCGTCCCGCATTGCCAGCACTCAGTTTCGTGCTAGAAGGCACTGATTCCTTAGGCTTCGGGCCCAGAATGGGGTTGAGGTCGCGGAGGGTTCAGCACCCTCAAGCCCTAAAATCCAGCTCAAGGTCTCGCTCGCAGCTAAAGCACATTCGTCCAGAGTTACAAGTATCGGCGCGCCGGCAAAAGAGCCCTCAGGGCTGGACATTTTGCGGTCAAGGTAGCCATTCCAAGGTCGGCGCTCATTTGAGGCATTTGCTGGCCCAGTGTGACGTAAACAAGATTCCCTAGGTAGGACATCCAGGCCCAGTTCCGTGCATGGGTGGAAGTTTGGGATGCAAGTGGCAGCTGGAGGATGCTGGAGGCGAGGCCAGAAGTGGTCTTTGAATGACGGTTGGGAGACGAACAGAGGAACCTTCGCCGCGATGGGTCCGCGAAAGCTCCGCGAAAGTTATCTCCTTTTTTCCGCGAAAAGGTTGTTTCGGGATGAAGGAATTTAGATCAGCGATCGCATGCAACCTCATGTGATCATGGTGATCTGCCTTGTTTTGACCGACGTAATCGCCCAGGCCAAGTACTCCAACGTCCAATACGATTCCTTCACCGAGGCATGCCGAGGGCCTGCAAATGCTGTCCCTGTACGGTCCTGGTACTTGCCTGCGAGACTTGCGATTCACCAGGTTGCACAAGACTTTCTGAAGAAAGCTGCCCTCAGCACAAAAGTCGGGCTTGGAATGCGCGATTCTCACAGCATGTGCGGGGTGGGCATGGGGTCAGCATGGACCCACAAGGCCTGCGCCCTACCTCGGATGCTTCGCTGTGGCCGGTGTCGTTGTGGACAACAAGTGGGAGCCTCGTGAGTTCAGGTGAATTCGCCCAGAAAAGTGGAGCTCCGTGAGTTGAGTGGGCATGTCATGAAATTTAAATGGCTGGCAGGTGCAACCTGGTGAATCTCGGGTGGAGGATGGATGGAAATCACATCGCTGAGGTGCCAAGGGAGTCTGTATATGTCTGTATGGTCACATGATGGCTGCTTGTGAGTTCAATGCTTCCCTTCCCGTCTCAGGAACTTGGGATGAGGGAGGTGTACCTTATGAACGATTTTGAAGCTCAGGGGTATGGCATCCTCACCTTGGACACCAAGACGGAATGTGATGTACTGCAGGAGGGGTCTCTAAGGTGCTAGGCTTGAGAGGGGATGTGGGAGTGGATGCGCAGCCCCGTGAGGATTCACCAGTTGTTCCTGGTGCGCCGATCGCCCTTCTTGGTGCAGGTAGAGCCCATAGTCGTGGTGGATGTGTATGCCGCAAGGGACCTCCTTGAAAGCCTTTGTAACTTTGTTAATTTGCTTCAATTCCAGGAACTGGCCTGGGCGAGGCCTTCATGACCACCGGCGAGAACGGCGACTATGAGGCTCTGCTTTTCGCGCTGCTTTCGCTCCGGTTTTCGCCCTGCCCTTCATATTTGCACCATGAGTGTATACCAAATGCCCTCGAGAATTGCTCTCAGGTTTGGCCCTCCGAGGGTGGCCACAAGGCAAAATGGCCGGAGGCCTGGCCCGGTTGCACGGAACAGTCGCGACCTGGCAGGAGTTCGCACCTCGGCAAGAAGGGAGCACCAATCTTCAGACCGAGATGATGCAGTGACCCACATATTTGGTTGTAACTTCCGAAGCTGTTGCATGCCGTCACATCCTGGGAAGGGCAGGGGCTGGAAAGACGCTGGAAATCGTCGTGTGAGCAGGTATCTGCAGATTCGCTTCAGTGCGAAGTCACGAATTAGTGTGGAGCGCATCGTCAGTGGGAGAGGACGGCCCTATTTTACCTGACACGAGTGGTGTACTGGCTTGGTGTTCTTGCTTGGCGAGAACTAATCTGATGCAAGGCATTGCCAACATCTACCAGTTCATGGCTTGGAAGTTTCCTGACAAGCTCAAGAAGGTTGTTGCGTCTCGCTTTGTATGCAAGGGCGGTTCCATCGCTTCACGTCCTGCAGGAAGTGCACTCGAGGTTCGTAAAGAACGGGCGTGGCCCTCAGTACGAGCCAACAACTTGTGGGGTTTGGCGGCTTCAGCGCTCAGAGGCAAGATCCTGCGGTCATCGTTGAGGCTCCCTGCATCTGTGTCATCCAACGTGCCCTATGTCTTGAGATGCGAGCATGCGAAGACACTAAGAAATACCTCCAAAGAGCTGCACAAAGAGGCAGCCCGCTCGGGAGAGAGCGAGCTGAGCCTGAAGACCATGGACCTCTTCGTCGGGGCCTATGGTGCCGAGGCAAGCTGCAATGCAAGGGCACAAGATACCTCGTCCTTGTCTTCTCATGCTGCGCCAGTGCACCATGCAGAGACTGTCAGTGTGTGTGGAGGCCGGGGTCATGGCCCTCAAGTTCATGCCATTCGGCGGCCTCTACGTCCTACACCTACAACTGCCTGCGCCCCCTCGGTCAGTCTGCCGGCTGCCTGCGCGGAGGTGACCGGCGGCGTTTCAGCCAAGACCCGTGGGAGACTCGTGTTGCTTGCCCTGGGCACTGAGCAAGTTCCCCAAATCTTCTAAAAGTCCTCTCAAGGCGCAGTACTCGAACTTGAAAACACATCACTCGGGCTCAGGTGATTTCATCGTTGGCGAGAAGGGCACCCCGCTACTCGGATTCAGTGGTCTCCAGTTTGGGTTTTCCCTTTTCGCGTTCGGCGAGTTCTTTACTTACAGAGATGTTCCCTCTGGGCAAACAGTCCTTTTTAGGGATTATGATAGGGGGTACTGTAATCGGGGAACATCCCAACTTATAGGATTTTTCGATTTTTAGGGTTCCAGCTTGGGTTCGGCCGGTCCACACTAACAGTCAAATAACGTTGTGGCCTTATAACACACAGGCCAAAAATAGCACCAGGAATCCCAGTCAATTTTAGCATTTACCGGGTGCTTATTTTTGTGGGTCTGCTGGTGGTGACTGTTAGTCACATAGCAGCAGAAATAGCACCAGAAATAGCACAAACAATAGCACAAAAAATAGCACCAGAAATAGCGCCAGGAATAGCACAAAAAGTAGCACCAGAAATAGCACAAACAATAGCACCAGAAATAGCACCAGGAATCCCAGTCAATTTTATCAGCTTAGCATTTACCGGGTGCTGTTTTTTGTGGATCTGCTGATGGTGATTGTTAGTCACATAGCACCGGCAACAGCACCAGAAATAGCACCAGAAATAGCACAAACAATAGCACAAAAAATAGCACCAGAAATAGCACAAACAATAGCACAAAAAATAGCACCAGAAATAGCACAAACAATAGCACAAAAAATAGCACCAGAAATAGCACCAGGAATAGCACAAACAAATGCACCAGAAATAGCACCAGAAATAGCACCAGGAATAGCACCAGGAATAGCAGGAATCTCAGTCAATTTTTTGGCATTTACCGGGTGCTTTTATTTGTGGGTCTGCTGGTGGTGACTGTTAGTGTGGACCGGCCGAACCCAAGTTCCAGCCGTGGGGCTCAGGACTCTGGCACGCTAGCGTGGTTTGGGCTCTTGGCATTTCAAGATTTCATGGGGCAGTGCTTCAGTTCAGGGTTCAAGTGTCTCGCTGAGTCTGAATATCGATGAGCAAAACAGGGAAAACCGTTGTGTCCCCAAACGCTACCAACCCAACATCAAAGGAAACAAGACATTTCAGATTCAATGGCAGGGTTCTTTCTCACTATGCCCCGCCTAAACCGCTGGGGGGGGGTGGGGTGGATTCGGATCCCACAATCTGAGGCATGCCTTCATTGATGCCTTCTTAGACAAAGGCCGCGTCTCCACCATGCTGCGGCTTGGAAGCACACCCTGAACCCTGAACCCCAAAACGGCCGATGTGTACTTCAGTCGCGGACATTGTTCCACTCATCTGAGGAGACTTAGTAGCTGAGTGAGTACACTTTACACTGTTTGGGATACTATAATCCCCTAGACTGAAAGTGCAAACTATTTGGGGGCTCATGAAATCAGCAACTAAGGACTAGAGTTCCTGTCCACGCCTGAGTGTCTCTCTAGCACGGGCCTGTTCGATGTAGAGCGTGTTAGACTTTGGAGATATGCTTGACCTCTGGTAGGCTGGCTGACAGGTACCTGCTACAGAAAGATGAGCGTTCACTGGAAAGTGGCCTCCTGTCGCCATCCAACTTTTTAAGCAACATGAACTGCACCATGAACTGCGCTGTTCAACAAACGGTATTGGTGGCAACAGCATTGCCAGCGCCAGTACCCACAACAGCAGCAGCACCAACAACAACCAGCACGGGAGGGAGGAGGAGGAGCCCGAGGACAAGGCGGGAGGGAGGAGAAGGATTGATGAAGAGGACATAGGAGGGAGGAGGGAATTGATGTTTTTTGAATCCCTGGACCTCCCTCTCCCTGTGCAGCTGGGTGCTGTGACCCTCCCCAAAAGCACGCTCTGCAAACTTTGAGCACTGTCTGAGGTCTTCCTCTGCCGAGGGGAGGACCTGGGCGAGCGTGGTGTGAAGTTGAAGGCACGTCTAGTTCTTGCATTAAACCGCATGCGACCGAAGCTTAATCGTTGATGTCGACGACTTGTTCTACCGTCTCCCCTTGCTGGGAGGAGGGTTTAGGGTTTACGGTTTCGGGTTTAGGGTTTAGGGCGTTTCTGTGGCTTTAGTAGAGATCATCGTGTCGTGGATGCGGGTAACACGTCAGCCTTGCGCGGCACGGGCTTCCCTTGTCAGGCGATGCGCATGTTTGCAGAGGCTTTGCAGCGACGGCAGCAGTCCAAAGGACGGCAGCAGTACACAACCTGACGTGAGGAGCTAGGGTTACATGCACCACAACCCCCCCCCCCCCACAACAGGAGTTTGAAAGGCCCCCCGCCCCCTTTTTTGAGGTATACCAGATTTCTTAGCGGCATCCCCTCAAACGGAGGGATGTGCAGAAGATGTGCGGAATTAGTTTCAGGCAGGTGACGCGCCGACTAAGTCGGAGTGCAGACGGTGCACCAGGCCGAATCTTAGAACCTTGGACGAAGCTGCAGATTGGAGTTTGGCTGCCATCAAACACCTGTGGGAGATGGTATTTCCCCCTGTGCACGTCCATGCTGGCGTCTCACGCCGTGGCACAAGTCTCGTGACGCAGGAAATAGTCGAGAGCCCGGCAGGTTTGTGCTACTCGCAGCTAAAGGGGTTTTCGAAGAGCAGCTCTGTGTAAATTGAAGTTTGCTTGAAGCGCTTCCTCTCACAGCTGTTGGGACCTTTGCCGGCCCGATGTCCCTCTGCGCAAACAACGTGGCCTCACGATTGTCAAGGCCTAAAGCCAAAGCCTGTGTGGTTATGTCGAAGGCTGTGAGAAAGCGATTGGAGAGGTTTGCCGTGTGCTTATTTTGAATTCTTCATGTGCCTTCTTCGTGTCCTGGTGCTGCAGGTTCGGTGCCAGCTGCTTCTCCCTGCAGAAAGGCAAGAGGGCAATATGCCACAGCAGACTGAGTAGACGCTACAGGTGAGATGTCGCATCCTGCATCAGCTTTGAACAGGCGCGGGAAGCCTGGCGCTTCCTCGCCGACATAGCTCAGCGCTACAGTCGCCGCCATCGCTGCAGTTGCGGCTTGATGCGACACGGCGCTGGCTTGACAGCGTCGTGATCGGTAACACGGATGCAACTATCGGGTTCCAGTCCAGAACTAGCATGAAGAGCCTCTTTGTGTGCACATGTGCCTGGGGTAAGGTGAAAAGCTTTGTCCTTTCGCTGCATCCGTGCGGGAGAATCTTGCAAGCAGATTCTTGTAGCCGTGCCTATGCGCTTGTCGTCTAAAGCGAGCATTGAGCCTGGTGCCTGTACTTCATACTCAGCAGTCTGGAGGACAGCAAGCTTCGACTGGTTGCCAGCCTTGCGCAGGATGCAGAGGCTGTCTCAACACGCGGGGGCATGGAATCGACCCTTCGGTTCGTTCTGAATTTAATGTGCTGGGCGGAAAGCCTTAAACATGCAGCGTTCGCAACAGCTTTGCCGAAACAAAGCCACGTTGGTGGGGCAGAGCAGCCAAGATGGACGCGCCATTGTGAGTGCCATGCGAAAGCATGAGCGGTGAGCAGAGTTCACCAGACTAGCTGGCAGCTACCGATCTTGGAGTATATATGTATATATATATGTATATATATATATCATGTATATATGTATACTGTTAAATGGTATCACAGACTTCCAAGAGGGTTGATCAAGTCAATGTCCAGGCCGTGATCGCGGAGGTCTCCTCAGAGGCCACCTTGCTGGTGGGAGAATTTGCTGAAGCCGCTGAAGCCCTGGGATTCGTCGGCTCCTTGGCGGCAGTTTAGGTTTAGGGTTTAGGGTTTAGGGTTCAGGGCTTAGGGCTTAGGGCTTAGGACTTCGGGTTTTTATCCGAACCTGGAATTATGATATAGCAGTCTGAAGATGGTCCTTGAGAGAGTTGAGGTAAGGTGCCCAGCCGGAGACAACTCTACTGGTGCTGGATCCCTCTCTGAGCTGGATGCTCAGATGCTGTCGTCCCGGGTTCAGACATCAGGGTATCAGAAGTCGTAACAATGGTCTTTCGTCCAAGGCCTCAAAGAGTTCAAGTTCGGACGCAACTCAAAAAAGGGAGATGATCCGCAACCAGGGATCTGCCCGGCCTAGGTTGTGCAGCTGAGTGGCAGGAGCCAGTTTGGAGAGCATGCATGCAGGCTGTGTTGATTAGCCAGGTGTACACGTCTGCCTCAAAGGCCTTCCATACCAAACCGCACAAGAACCTTATCCTACCTTCTCATTCAGAGCCACCTACGGGCTTGCTCTTGTCACCTATAGCAGTCTCGAGCCCGAATTGCTGCCCTCAGGTAGACGTTGTCGTCCAGTAGAAGGGATGTTGCACTGTGCTGCTTTTGGTGTGCAGGACCTGGTTCGCTTGCCAGGGTCTCAGAGTAAATCGAGTCAGACCTGCACAGTTTCAGATCAACTCGGACCTGTGTGAGCAAGCCTGCAGGTTCGAAGCAGATGCAGGGAGTTGCCACGACAGTAAGAGCTTAGGTTCAGGTTGAGCTCGTTGAAACGACCCCGGCCGAAACTTCCATCCGACGATCGAGTATGAGCAGAAGGTAGTATTGCAGCATGATTTTGCAGGGCTGGGCCTGGGACACCCACGACTCGTTGGTCGTCGAGGAGGGTTCAGCACGGACAATAGCGGACAATAGCAAGTAGAGTGAAGGTTTTATGGGTAACCGACCTTTGGGGGTTTTCCGAAATTAGGGGTACCTTCTTGGGGTCCTTATTTTCAGGGGATCCGGGATCCGACTATTTGGGGGTCTATATTGGGGGCCCTATTTTTTGGAAGGCCCCATTTGGGTCAAACACGGCACGTTGCGCGTCCACCAAGGTCATGGCGGCTGCAAGCAGAAGCTATCTGCGAGCAAGGCGCGCTTTCTTCGTTTCAGCTGAGGGGGCCCCACTTAGGTCGGGATGGCACAAATCCAAGCCCTTCGCTGCATTGTGAACTCTCATGGCAGGTTTCCAGGACTCATTGCAGCTTGCCGGGCTCCCTGCATGTCTGCCTTGCGTAGCAGCGTAGCACGGAATGCTGCGGCTTTCTTGCAGAACCCGGCTCAGGTTCTCTTCCACCCCATGGCCATGCACAGCATCTACTCGGAGGGTCTACCCGACGCAGCGGATTTCACGATTCGCGCGCCCTTCCCAACCATTCACCTGTTGCGACGCTTGGCTTCATTGACCGTGCCAGCCTAGCTGCCTCCTTGTAGAGAAGATCATAGAGAGGATCTGATAAACATGATTAGAGAGAAAATTTCATGGAAGATCTTTGCACGGCGCCTCTGAAGTTCAGGTGAGGCTGACGTCCTCAAGGCGGTGCATGCCTCGCCACTTCAGTCTTTTTTTTTGCTGCCCACGGCTTCGTCATCCAGTTGGCTGGCTATGATTTTCCTGGCGCTGAGGTGAGCACCTACCCGGACACCAGTGAGATCCCGGTTCGCAACAAGGCGAAATTGCGCGAGCAAGGCTTGGACGTGTGTCGCGAGCGCCTGGAGTCTTGCATGACACAAAACAACGCGGGGCGGGACTCCGTGCTCTGGCGTTTCGGGGGTTGTTTAAGGCCTTTCGGAGTGGCATGGGGGAGTGTACAAAGTCTGGCACTGGTCGCGACGGGTCATAGGGTGTGTGGGTGGGACAGGATTCTTGATAATAAGAGTTCGGGTCGAGTCTGGAGGTTTTTTTCTTACAATACTTCTCGACCGAAACGACCGACGCTCTACATGCCTGGCCGATGCGTGACAGCTTTGCTTCGTTTTCCAGATACCTGCACCAGAGTGCCATGGCCTGTGATGAGTCTGCAAGGGGCAGCGCTGATGCTTTCTGGACGTCATTTTACGTGGTCTTGGTCATCTCCTTCGGCACTATCTTGCATCCCGAGCTGAAGGCATTCTACAGGCGCGGCCATGGAGGGATCAAGAACACGGTGTCGGCCATCGACACCATTCTGGCAACAGCCTTCTTGGCGTGCTTGCGCTTGGCTGCGGCTTGGTCAGCCCCTAGGTCAACATCTACGTCCAGCAATGACGGGCACAGCGTTCCGTTTCTAGTGAAGTTGAGATGGGCGGCGCCGCCCGGGATCTTTGTGTTTCTCGTGATTACGCTGTCGACCTGGGCCAACTTCTTGAGCTACAAAGCCTACGCTATGCTGGGCCCCTGCGAGCTGATCTTTGTTTGGATCTTCGCCCGCATCTTGCAAGCAGAGGAGAGGAGGATCCCATTTTGTCGCGACCTTCCCGCGGTGATCTTGACAGCCCTTGGGAGCCTCTTCTTCAGTATCGCAGAAGTGACGGGCGGCGACCGCACCGGTTTTGGTGCCATTGTGGCCTCGTTGCTGTGCCGTGCGTGTCAAGCTCTCATGACCGTTTCCCTGCGGAGCTGCTGCGTAGCCTTGAAGTCTAGTTCCCAGGGCCGCGTAGGTGTCCTCGAGATCACGTCCTTGAAGCTTCTCGTGACCTCCCTGCTGTGCCTGCCATATGCGCTTATCACCGAGGGCTTCGAACCGTGGACGACCCTTGCCAGCCAGGAGTTTTGGATGGACTCCACCTCGGCAGTGCTCTTGCTGGGCAGTATCCTGATCACGATGGGCTTCCAGTGGGCCACCGTTGGCGTGAACGCGGGCTTACGGTCGCCACTGGTCGCTGTTCTGCTGGGCACGCTGCAGCCGCTGACGGCCGTCATCCTGGTGTTGGTTTTCAGTGGCTCGAGTTTCTGTCAGGCTCTGGGCCTTAAGCGCCGGGACTCCCCTTTAGAGATCGCAGGGATCTGTTGCTTGGTGGTGGGCCTTTTGCTGGGTGGCCTGGGGGCACTGAGACGGATCCAAACGCGGCCCTCGCATCCCCGAAGCCAGACGCTGGAGTTTCTAGAGCACCGAGGGGGCACATGAGAAAGACGCGATCTTGGCTGCCAGTGACCATGTGGCGGCTGCTGCTGCTGCTGCTGCTGCTGCTGCTGCTGCTGCTGCTGCTGCTGCTGCTGCTGCTGGTATTGGGAGTGCGAGTTTCTGGGAGATTCAAAAACGGAGGACCATGGCTGCCATAGTTGACCCTTGTAGCTCAAGAAGGCTGGCATCTACTGAGATCCGGCACTAATCAAAGATCCTTAAGGTTACAGGTGGTCACGTGGGGTCCTTGAGGCTCCTCCCAGCCACCTTGAACCCTGTGAACACTATGAACCCTCTAGAATTTTGAAGGGCCCGGACCCTACGGCCGCAGCCATGGAAGACGACCTCGCTGCGGCCATGGCCATGTCCCTGGAGCCGGTGCGGAGTAAGAAGCATGTCTTGGGTGCCATGCAGTTTCAGAGTTGTTTCGTTAGCTCCTTGATCTGCAAGTCTAGTGTCCAGGAGCTCAATCGCCGATTGCATGCTTGTAGTTCTCAGGTACTTGCCGAGGGGTCTTCTGTGTTGTCAAGGCCACATCGCCTCGTGTCAAGAACCCTGCAGGCAGCCGGACATCCCGACCCTGGACCTGCGGCGGCAGCTGTTGCGACTCTGCAAGCGAATGCTGCGGTGCTCGCCGAAGCAGGCTCTGTCAGCATACTTTCCACCTTGCTGAACAACTTGGCCTCTCGGTTGCAGTCACAATGGTGCCCGCTTCGGCCCTTGAGCGGCAGGGTGGTCATCGTGTGGTCATGTGGTGGTTCAGTGCTGCCGGAAGCACCACACGAAGTTACGAATGGTTCTAGTAACGAAGACTCTCCAACCAAAAGAAATCCCGCCGAGGTGAAGAACCCGGCTGAGGACCGCCTCTGTTGGGGTTGATTTATTGGGAGGATCTGCCAAGAGGTAAACCCAAGCACTCTGCTCTCATCACTGCTCAGAAAGGAGAAGTTCCGGCGCGTGAAGCTGGCAAACGCAAAGATCAGCAGCCCAGCCTCAAAGGGCCCTCCAAGCACACGGCAATCGCAGCTTGAAGCGAAGGCAAAGCCCTGAGCTGCCCTGGCGCTGAAGACCTCCTACTCGCAGCTGGCTTCACGAAGACGGGGGAGACGTTGGAGGCCTCGGTTCCCAATGTCGGTTGAGTGGTTTCTTAGGGTTTGGGGATGTTTGGGGCTGTTGGTGGGGGTTTGAGTGTGGGGACCAACGTAAGGATACTCCCGAGGGCTTCAAGACCGCATTGGGCCTCTGAAGACAGCTGACCCCCTCCTCCCCAAACACAGAGCGCGCAGATCCCTTGAAGCCAGAGCAGGTTCCTGCGGACAGGCCGGCCGAGCAGGTGAAGGCGCAGTAGAAGCCGAAACGCCCTTTGAGATGGGAGAACAGTGATGTGCAGTGATGCTCCATCAACCCGTCCACGCCTGGCCATTTAAGAGGCTGAGGGGGTTTCAAATCCTGAGAATCCCGCAGTAAATCCAAAAGGAAGGACGTACCCAAGCGAAGGCGTTGCACACGCACACCTGCACACTTGCACACTTGCACTACGCCATGCTTGTACTTACTGGCAGCGCGAACCAGCCCCCCCTGCCCCGGCGCCCGCGATGCAAGCGGTAGCCAGTACGATGGGTTACTGTTGATGGCCTTGGGGACAGTATGCTCTATAGCTATGTTGAACCCCTGTTGAACAACTGGGTTGGGCTGTGATGGGTGCTCTTGTTGCAGGCGCAGGCAGAGCAGGCTATGGAGGCCTTGTCTGCGCTTTGCGGCGACTTCGTCCTGGCAGCACAGTTTCGAGCAGAAGGTGCACGTCACAAATCATCACGAAGCGTCTGTGGAATGCCTTCCCTGTTGCAGATCACAGGTGAAGTGCGATGCGTGGCCGCCCTGCGGGAAGGTGGAGTAGCCTTTGCCGGAATGGCAGCCAAGCAGCAAAGCAGTGGGAGCGCTTCAGTTCGCGGTTCTTGAATCAAGTCAAAGCTTCGACGGTTTCGCAAGCACCTCCAGCCAGGACAATCTCGTCCATCTCTGTCATCCACCGGCGCCTGAGACTCGAGTCCTTTCAGGGCACCAGCGCAGAGCCGGAGTGGATGGGGTGCTTGCACTCTGTGATGGA
Source organism: Symbiodinium natans (assembly GCA_905221605.1). NCBI lineage: Eukaryota > Dinophyceae > Suessiales > Symbiodiniaceae > Symbiodinium > Symbiodinium natans. The sequence continues at coordinate 156,031 of CAJNDS010000024.1, forward strand.
GACGACTCGGTGGACGTGGTCTCTGCAGGGCGAGATGGCACAATCATCTTCTGGAGAGAAGGGGAAGCAGTTGAATCAATCAAAGGCCTGAAAGTTTGAAAGCACGACTTTGGTACTGAAGTGAGAGAAGTGAGAGTCTGTGAAGCAAGGTTTGCCACAATATTCAGAGGGCTGTTCGATGCTAGGCCATGGTGAGAACATCCAGGGGACCAACGTCCACGTGGTGTCTGCACTGGGCCGGACTTCCGACGGCCGTCTGATCTCTGGTGGCTGGGATAAGACCGTGCGAGTTTGGAAGGGAGACCAGCCACCAGTCATTATGGCTGGTCATGACATTGCCATCAATGCTGTTGCAGGTCGGCAGCTTTGGCTTGTTCGCTGCATAGAAAACCCGGGTCTGGTACATGTGGTGAGCAGTATACAGGCTTGGACAGCGGGGACATCGTGAGTGGAAGCGCGCAGCCTAGTTTCATCCGCAAGCTGGTTGTACAAGTTGTACATAGGTTTCTCACGAATTGGTATGCCGGGTTTTGTGGTCTTGGGGGCTTTGGCCTCTTTTTCTTTGCGAGCTGAGGCGGCGACCAGACCATTGGCGTCTGGCGAGATGGACAGAAGCTGCGAAGCTTGCCAGCGAAGCAGGTCCGAAATCGGTGTGAACATGTGTAAACTGAACACCCACGTGGAATTGCATGGAGCAGGTGGTGCGGGCCCTTTGTGCATGCGGCGGCACACTGGTGGCTGCTGGTGGAAATGATGGCGTGGTTCGCCTGTGGGACACAGCAGCAGGCTGGGCGCAATCAGACGAAACGGAGGGGCAGTCTTTCTGAGCTTCTTGGTCGGCAGGCCAGGCAGTGGCGGAGCGACAAGTGGCCCCGCGCCTTGGTGGAAAGCCTGCTAAAACTTCTCTCCAAAACTAGAGACGTCACAGATGATCATAGATGGGATCGTAGATGGGATCATAGATGGGATCATAGATGAGATGGGATCATAGATGGGATCATAGATGGCTGCAGGGTTGGCATTCCGTGAAGAGGCACAAGCAGGGAGAGCTGCAGGATCTGTTGCCCTCCTGTGCAGTGCTCGTCTGTGCTAGTACTCCAGGTCCTATGTTCTTGCACTGGCACGGCGACAAACAGGAGAAATTGCTGCCGGGACCTCCGACGGCCAAGTGTTCATCCTGGTGCACGAAGGCGCTTCTACAGGAGCTGATTTAAGAGACCAGTGGAGATCTTTTTAGGTGTCCTTGCAGGCTCATCCCTGCGACAGAGCGCGGACTTCCAAGTCTGTGGCGAGGCACGCGCCGGCGCTTGGAAGTTCGTGCACATTTGCGCACTCGGAAGCTCTTTTTGCTCTTTTGCGATTTTTCCATCACCTGTAACGCAATGCCGCAATGCACTCCGGAGATGCTCTGGGTCCGGGGCTTGTGGTAGTCACAGGTCTATGGCCTGAGCTTCCTCCCCAACGGTGACTTGGCGGTGGCCTGCGGCGACTGCAGCTGCACCGTTTGGACTCGGAGCCTGGCCCGCGCTGCTCCGCAGGATCCGAGTGAACAGTGGTGGAACGTTTCCCTATCGCACGTGTGACTTCCTTAAAGCCTTATGGTTCTTTTTTATGCCTTCGGATGTCGACTGCGACAACGAAGAGCGAGCAGTGCGGTGCACCTCTGAGCAATGCCTGAACGTGCAGGCCATACGGGAGGAGTTCGGGGCGCGCGCCGCGGCCCTTGCTGCGACGAGAGCGCCGGCTGTAGGCTTGGAGGGGATTCCGTTGCCTTGCTCTGCCTGTTGCTCTACCTTGCTCTGCCGATCCAAGATGGGAGGCGGCGGCGTGGGCGCTTCGGGCGGTGGGGGCGGTGCGAGCTACGACTTCACGTTTCCGGTTGAGTTCGGCTCACAGAAGTTCTCTTTGTCCTGGAATCGGGGTGAAGACCCCAAGGCGGTCGCAGAGCGATTCATCAGGTGGGCTTCGTGCAAGCTTGAGCAAGCTTGTGCAGGCTTGTGCACGTCCAAAGAGTTTCTTTTGTTGCTGTTCTGAGTTCCGCCTGCAGGGAAAGCCAGCTGGATTCACGCCACACAGGCCGCTGTAGTCACTAAACGGACGGAGAACCTACTCACGTGCCGGCTGTGCCGTCAGCTGGCAAAAACCTTTCATTTGGCAGGTGACGTCGTGGCATTTGTCATGCAGGCCATGCAGCAGCAAGGTGCCCAGCACGGCCAGGGCATGCAGGGCATCCAGGGCGGGGCGAAGGACTTCAACTTCCCTGTTGAGGTCGCCGATGGGCGGCGCCTGACCATCTCTTGGAACCGGGGCGACGATCCTCAGCAAGTGGCCTTGGACTTCGCAAGGCAGCACGGCGGCATCGGCGCAGCCGAGCTGCCGGACATCGCCAACTTCATCCAGCAGGCATCTGGACAACCTGGACCTGTGCCGACCTTCCAGCAAGCCGCACCAGCTCCAACCCCGGTGATGCAGCAGCAGCTTGTGCAGCAGATCACGGCTATGGGCTTCCCGGATGCCATGGCGCGAAGTGCCCTGGAGGCTGCAAACTGGGATATTGAGTCTGCGATTTCCCGCCTGTTGGGGTGAGCAGTGCCCTACAAGGTCGATTCGGTGCAGGCATGTTACCAAACTTCGTGGACGGCCAGTCTCGGACAGGATGCCTTCGCGAGCAGATGCCAGCAGGACGACGCGCGAAACATCCGTGGCTCAGTGGCCACCGTCGCCTCTGATCGTGTGACTGGAGTGTCAGGATGAGTCTTTCAGTCCGAAGAAGAGAGCAAAAAGGGTCTAGGAGCACCCGGTGGCTTGCTTGTGATTCGTGTGGGGCAGTACTGGGCTCGCTAAAGGAACGCAAGCACAGAGCGGACGCAGCACTTTAAACTCGGGCAGAGTCATATCAATGCAGCTGTGACATGTGTTCAGGAAGCTTCCAAGATGTGTCTCCGTGTCCGAGCTTTGTATTTCCAGGAGATTACCACGATGGCAAGCGCGAATTTGTGCCGACTTGTGTTTTTCGCCTGCGTCCTGCATAGATGTACAGGCCACAACACAAATTGACACAACCACAGCTTGAGGAACAAGGACAGCAGCGCCCATTCTCTTCGTTGGATGGCCAGCAATGCTGCGAAAACGACAGTGCGCCTTGATGGCAGACCATATCTGCCATCATGCAAGACAAGCTCAGATACCATCAACGTCATCGATGCAGCCCCATTGGCCTGAAAGGCGCATTGCTCCAGCCTGGCATTGCATCGTTTCTGCGGGGCGACACGTGATGTGGAAATTGCCTGCAGACACGCACAGCATGTTACAAGAAATGGAAAGGCCGGCAAGCGATTTGACTGCACACGTGCTGTGTGGAAGACCAGACAAAGGGAAACACCGAGGAGATGAGGTAGAGGAAGTTCACGGCACGAAAGAAGGGAGACGAGATACATGAGACAAAGCACGGGAGAGGGAGACAGAGGTAATCATGGGAGATGATGCGAGACGGGAAATCCGTACCCGCAACACAAAACACAAAGCCAAGACCCAAGAACCCAGGCCAAAGGCACGGTCATCTAGGAGTTTGCACTCTTGACTCTTGCTGCCAGTATGCATTCAAGTTCTACTTCTTCGGGTGTTCCCATTGCGTCAGAGGCGTTCGAAGTTCAGGTCCCCAGCCTAGGCCTCTGCTCCCGCCTGGGCTCTGAGCTGCGGCAGCTGGCAAAGTATCAGCAACGCAAGGCACCGATGAATGTGTGAAACCTCAGCAACCTCACGGCCTTGGAAACCCTGAGATACCCACGTTTCTACCTTCTCTCCCAACCTATCCCTTCATCCTATAAAGCAACACAACAAATCTCAACACCACATCCGCCACGAACCCGGGGGCCGCCCTGGGCGTCATCCGACGACTTCACCGGCATGGTGAGCCCGGAAGTTGCAGAGAGCACAGGCTTGTGGAAGCTTTGTATAAATATAGTTCCAAAAACACGACGTGTACACATACGTCATGTATGCATGTCTGTATGTATGTATGTATGTATGTATGTACGTATGTATGTACGTATGTATGTGCGTATGTATGTACGTATGTATGCATGTCTTCAGCTAACCTCCATGAATCACTAGCTTCCCCCAGTCAGGCATAATTACGGTATAATCGCTTTGATCGACAACATGTTCAGCGCATGGTTTGCCAAGGACACAGAAACACGCAAACCTTCGCAATCACAAACTCTTGAAGCTTGCAAGAATCAGGACCTGCGAAGGCCATGCTTAGGCACCTAAAGCCCCGATTTTTAGTTTGAGGCGGGATTGAAAGTGGGTGACATGTTACGGCCTGAGAACAGGTACTCTGCGTATGTGTCATCTCCTTTGGCGAGGGCTGGCGGCCATTTTGGCTGCGAGACAGTGCCCCTTCTGCATCAAGAGGCCTGTAGTGTGAGCTCACTGAGAAAGGGAAGTTCCTTATGCGATATCTTATGTACTTGGCATTGCAGGGGCTTGGGGCCTGCAATACCTGAGCATGGCCCTGAGGCCAGTACGATGTTGCCAGGGAAACCGAGGAGGTGAGGGAGGGGGGGGTTCAAGCATTTTTTCAGCTTGCTGAGGTTTTCCTTTGCTGTGAAGCCGCTGACACATGTGGGAAGTTGCAGTCTGAGAGGAAGAGGAGGATCCAGGCACTGTCCAATATCGACCCGGATATTTCGGAGATGAGGTGCGGGACACCTTTAGTTCTCTCGACTGCGAGCTTCAAAGGCCACGGAAGTGTAAGCCAGGCCGACAGAAAGGGGTGCTGCTCGATGCTCAGGGACCTGCTGCGCTTTCCGGGTCTATTTTCTGGCGGGCAACGTGACTCTAGGCTGGACACCGTCGATCTTCAACTTCATGGAGGTCTGCTTCTTAAGGTAGATGGTCCGACTTGTGTCACGCACGTTGATGCTTGCAAGGCTTTCCAACAGCGATGATGGGGAGGCGCATCGGAGCAAGTCTGAGAGCTGAAGGGGACGAGGACGACAGCCACAAGAAGTCTTCCCCGAAGGACAGCCAAAAGCGCGGGCAAGTGGGAGGTCGTTGGAATGGTTCGGTTTTAGTGTACCCCGAAACTTAGAGCATGGCTCGAAACTTCCCACGACTTTGGCCACGGTATGGGAGCCCTTCTGTGCCGTAGTAGCCATTGGTGCCTGAGAGCTGCGTCCACCGCAACGATGGTGAAAGTGTTACACTTGCGGTCTCTGTGCAGCCTATTGCAGCCTGCTTATGTAGAAAAAGAATGAGTTGGCCTGGGGCTTGCCAAGGGCTTGCCGAGGTCGGATGCAACACTGAGCGACCCCGTTGCATTCCGCTGCCATTTTTGTTCAGGGCCTCGACATCTGCGTAAGCTGTTGTTAGCCGGCCCAGCACATGCCACCGCCGTGGCCACCGCGGTCTGACGACGCTGGGGTTGCATGCTCAAGTCATGATCACACGGGACCCCATTTCAATGTGGTAACTCCGAATCTGCTGTCCGTGCTGCGATATGCTCTGAACGCAATGCTCAGGATCAAGTCAGCCACCAGGTCCTGGCAGAGTCGGACAAGGATCCAGGTATGGGCTACGCGCAAGTCGCCGAGGTGTGCGCCGGCTCGTGACTCTACCCTAGGCCCCTTCCATATGACTCTTTTCCCAGGTTCCCATCGCTGAGCCGCTCAAAGCGCCCGTGGTAGTTCCAGCTTCTGCAGCTCCAGCTGCTGCTGCTCCAGCGTCTGCAGCTCTGGCTTCTGCGGAGCCGTTGCGTGCGCCGGTCGTTCATGGCACGAGGCACTATGCATGTTGGATCTGAGCAGAGGTTAAAACGGTTACGGCTACGAGTAGGGTTCAGGGCTTGGAAGAAGAAGGGTTCGGGGACTGCTCTGTGAACAGGTTCGGGCTCCTGCTCGAGAGACTCCCGGCAGCAGGTCGCATACAAGGAGGTGGCAGCAGGTATGGTACACTATGTTATGACTGCTATGGGTGAGAAAATCGAATCGTGCCGGTAAGCATGGGACCTCTCCAGCCAGCTCCTTCCAGTTTTAGAACGCCAGCACTGGATCTCGATCTTGCGCGGCTGGTTTTGTTTGTTAACCGTGTTAGCTTCTTGGGGTTGTGCTATCGTGCTTCAAAACGGTCTAGCGTGTTGGGGGTTTCTTTGATAGAGCGGTTGGCCAAGCACCTGTTGGCTTGGCAAACTCCACCGCTTTTGCGAAAGCAGTGTGGTTTTGCACGTGCGCACCTGTGTTTTCTGTGGCCATGTGAGGTCTGGGTTCGTCTATATGTGTGTGCGCTTGCATGGTGTTCTGCTTCAGTTTGCATGACGACGCAGTGATGCAGTGGCTTCTCGGGGTAGTGCATTAGGCATGGATCCCCAGCATCCCGAAGCACAATGCCTACAAGCATGCCAGTTCCCGCCCAGAATTCCGGGACTGCGAGATCAGAGATGGCGGAGGAAAGATGCAAGACGTCATCCTCGCAAAGTTCTTCGAGGCCCCTTTGCCAGGAGAGACTCCTCCCTTGGTCCTATGCAGCCCTGAGCTCTACACATGGGCATGAGACCTGCTCAGGCCTGCGAGCTCTACAGTGCCTTGTCTCTGAGCATATGTACAAGGTAGTGTCTTCATTCTAGTTGTTGGCGCACGCCTTTTTTCTCCATATCAGTGGTGCGCAATGAGATGTCCTGTCTCTAGATGACCGCGTGCCTCATGGTGGAGTGTAGAATCTGAGGAGACATGCTGTCGAAGCTGGGCCGAGCAGCTAGTGTCGTCGTCGGCGACATCGAACACAACCTCGGCAAATCCAAAGCCCAGGACTAAGATCGTTAGCAAGATGTGTGTTTTGTGTTCCACGTTGAGTTCGGCTTGCCGAGCGAAACCCTCACCAAGAGAGTTGACATCTTGAGTTGCGGGGAGAGTACAAGTCCACCTTCGGTTCGACCTATCAAGCTACGGGTGTTGAAATGCTCAGGCGGTTTACTCGGAAGCTCCAGAAGAGCGAAAGACCTTGTTGGCCTACCTGCAGCTCCCTCAGATGCCTCCCACATTGCCCAAGTTGTGGAGTTTTAAGGAGGCATATGTTAACAAATTCACAAGATGAGGCAGCTGCCGGCTTCTCATGTGGGGATTGAGAAGATCACATGGCTGCTGAGGCCTTTGCGATGTGCTGCAATGTGCACTAGGAGCGAGTTGCCGCCAATCCTGACAAGGGGCGTGGAGTTCTTTCTTACGATGATTAAGCTCATCTTCACGCCGGAGTCCAGCGGAAACCCGGCCGTGGAGGTTCCGGGCATGACGCAGATGAGAAGTCCTCAAATCGAGGCTTCTTCTGCGCGTTGGCAGGCATACCAGCAAACCTTGATGCAGTATCATGGCTGGGTGCGAGCCCTTGTTGAACCCTTTGCCAAGCTGCATGCGTCATGCGTTCTCGTGTGTGTGTGTGTGGGAGTGGGATCGGACCCGAACTGTTTCGCCCTTGATCCGGCTGAGCACTGCTGAGATGCTCCAGCAGACGGTGAAACTTGGCATGCGCGCCATGCCGTCAAAGGATGGCATCGTGCAGTCTGAGGGCCTGGTGCTAGGCCAGGAAACTTCCGAAAAAGAAGGAAAACTCTTGTGGAGAGCATCGGAAGCTGATCCTCACTCCATATTCGCTGTGCGACAGGCGATGTCTCGGCTGAGCAGAGGAAAGCGCTCTGCGAGCGTGACGCGCCGGCGGCTTCCTCTGCTGGCTTGGAAGTGCAGCCTGGCAGAAGCAGAGCAAGTTGGCTACTTCCTAGAATAGGGGACCCTCTCATACACCCTAAAAAGACTACAATCCTTGTCATGGGACCCTCCCCAAGAGGGAACACCCCTATTCGGTTTTGCCTGGGTCGCGTTCACAGTCGCGGCGGGCTGAGGGTGAAGTGGATGATCGAACGGATGAAGATTGAAGGAAAATGGGATGCAAAGAAGGCTTGAGTTGATCTGAAAAAAGAGCGGCTTGAGCCTTTCCTGAACAGCTGGGACTGTCAATGATCTGATTGTGCCATGAGTGGCAGGGTACAGCAAAGTTTGCACTAAGTTAGCATGCCCGAAGTCCAGAGATACATGGCATAAGCTTTGTCGTGTCTTGTGCTGTTCTTGTCAACATTTTAAGTTCCTGTTCCTTGCGGCGGCGAAATTCTCCACGCCACAAGTGTCCATGAGTATCCCGGAACAGCCACCCTATACTCTGTAGCTTCCAAAGACTCCAAGAAAGCATGTGCACTATGGCACTGCTTCTGCCCCTGCATCCAATGCTGCTTGAAGCAGCTGATCGCGCAAATCGCACGCTAATCCCGAAAGCTCCGCAATACAGCCGGTGCTGGAAAGCTCGAGGGCCGCCATGTCATCTGAGCAAAAGTGAAGTGAAGCTGCAGCATCTGCCCGCTCTGAAAGACTCTGAGACATCGGACCTGTCCCCACGTCCAAGCACGTTCTAGGTAGTTACGGGGGACCTGCATTGTGCACCCTTGGATATGACAGCTCGGCAGGATGCAGGATCAATAGGATCAATGCAACTCCAAGACGTGTTGCAATCCTATCGTGTGTTGTTTGCATTTTAACTTGCGATGAAGTGCTGCGGTTGTCTGGAGTGGGCCAGGAGCGTAGTTTCACCGTGTCGCAGGCAAAGTGCAAGGTGCAGAAGGAGGTGTTTACGGGATGCACAACAGTAACAAGCTGAGTTTAAGTGAGTCAGAGCTTGCAGGTGAATGAGAAAGTAACGAAGGAGGAGGAAGGTCAGGTGGCAGGGGAGACGACAAACATGACGATGTACAAGGTGAAGGAGGCGGCTTGGAAGGTGCAGCTCAAGATGTGGTGCCAGCAAGAACACTTTGAAGAGTAGTTGCAACTCAAGATGTGGCGTCAGCAAGATCACTTTTGAAGAGGAGTTGCAACTCAAGATGTGGCGCCAGCAAGAACACTTTTGAAGAGGAGTTGCGACTCAAGATGTGGTGCCAGCAAGAACACTTTGAAGAGAAGTTGCAACTCAAGATTGGTGCCAAAGAGGATGAATGTCTTTTTTTGTGTGTGGTATGGGGGATGGGGGTGATATGAGGTCGGCAAAGATTTGTGATTTCTTCATGAGTTGTGAATTGAATGTAGCATTTTGTCGCCTCAAATCCCAAATTTCCTACATTGGCTATCAACCTTTTTGCGGTATCTTTTTTTGTTTGTCATTTAGTGTTTTTAAGCGGCTTTTTGCCCGCACTTTTAGTATCTTGTCTATTGAATCTCAAGGAACTAGACAAAAGGCCCCATAAAATACGCGAATTTCGTGCGTCTTTTCACTCCTTACAAATTAGCATATTTTATTAGGACTTTGGGGTTCCTTGGAAAGGCTTGTTTAACGCGGTCATTCATGAGGCTAATTCACATGTTCACCCGTCCCCTCTTTGCCCCTATTATTATATTACGGGCGTACATTAAATAAGCTCGCGCATTTAAGGCCCGTATTATAATAATGGGGAAAAGACCCTAGACTTGGAGATGAAGACAGAAGACTCATGCATCTAGTTCCAGCTCCAGCGGTAAGACTCATGAAAAGACGAGTGTTATCCAGACCAGGCGTTAACAGGGTCTCAAGTTACGTTCACATGTTCACGCACTCATTCCATGTTTTCATTCACTTGTTCACACACGGGCTAGTATAAGGGTTTATGATCCGTAAATGTGGATGCCACGTGTGTGCATATATATACATATATGTGCACATACATATGTATGGAATGAGATATTCCGTATCCATATCTATATCTATATCTATATCTATATCTATATCTATATCTATATCTATATCTATATCAATGTCTATGTCTATGTCTATGTCTACATCTATATCTATATCTATATCTATATCTATATCTATATTTATATCTATATCAATATCTATATCTATATCTATATCTATACCTACGCACTATGTCGATGCTCTGCAGTTTTGTGTTTCGCAGATTCTGCCCGAACGTAAGGCTGCTTTTGCAGTGGTAGCCGTGGTGATTCCTGGCTCTTGCAGAAGCCTTTTCATGAGCTCCGCGCAAGACTGAAGGTAGTTATGTAGTATCGGTGGCAAAGCTGTCCTACGAGAACCATCATATACCATCATGGAGGGTTCGAGGCACAGAGCAGGCCATCGCTAACCTTCGTTGAACTGTTGCCATCCTTGCCCCAGCGCGTCAGGGATTCGGGGTTCGGGTGGTTGCTTGGTGTACAAACTTGGGAAGCCTCATGCTACTGCATGGAATGCAGCTTGGGTCTCCAAGCAGTTGAGGCACGGGAACGGCTCACCAGTTCTCTGACCAAGCAAGTAGACAGCTAGACTCGGCGCAGGTTTGCAAACATGCGAATTTGTCACGGGTCTCGGGCTCAAAGCCTCATAGCTGGAGTTTAACCGAAGCCCGCCCAGATGCAGAGAAGACTGCATGTGATTTCCCAGGCTGGCTGGAGAAGCCGTCGAAGTTGATGATACCGAATACCGCAAGCCGCTGGATCTGGTAAGGTCCGACCTGATTGCCCAGGTTCACATTGCAGTCGGGTCATTCAAGCTCCTGCACAGGCAGCATGCCCGCGAGCGCTGGAATCTCCTTCCTGAGGACATAAGCCGTTTGCAGCTTGTCTGTGGCAAAAAGTGAGAAGCGGACGCCATACTCCCAGTGCGAGCCAGAATAGATAGGACCTCATTGTCCTCACCTGCGGCGGAGGGACGTTAAGTGCGTTTCCCAGCGGGCCAGTCATGCAAGTGTGCCTCTTTTCATCATCTTTCCTGTCAGACACTCCTGTCCCTGCGCTGCGTTGCCACCATTGGCTCACCTCATCACTGTCTTCTCTTTTTTGCAGTGGAATGCAGGTGAAAACTCACGCAGCGAGGCCGCTGCTAACTCTTGCTAACTGGCAACTGGTCTCCTGTTGCTTGAATTTGAATTTGTCAGGACGTAAGTGGCGATGTGTTTTTCTTCCTCCAAAAATGTCTGGAATCAGAGGTGCGCCCTTGTAGCTGGTGGACACGACTCGCTTGGAGCATCTTGATACTGCAGAGTCCACATTCGATGTGCTGCAAGGTTGACGTAGTGCCAGCACGGCTTGATCCTGCCGATCCGACTTTGGCAACATTTGGCGGTGGTGAGGACTTGCAATGGCGAAGCTATGGCATGTGAAATAGGTGCTTCTGACCATCATAGCCCAGAGCATGCAGCCCGTTTCAAAGACACTCTGTCAACATTTGTCCTGCTTGCTGGTTTGTCGACGAGTTGGACACCCGGCCTCTCTCATTCTCTCTCACTGAAAACTGCTGCTTGGAGTGAGGCCTTCTCTTCACAGGTTTCTTCGTTGTTTTGCTAGATGACGCGGTTGGCACGCAACCGACTCTTTCTTTCGACCCCTAATTGAAAATCCAGGCAAACCCCCAAGCAACCGAATGCCGCGCTGAGAGGAGCTAGACGAGGTGGTTGGCCAGCGATGTGTAGACGCCAGGGGGCCCTGCTTCTTTGCCATTCATTCTCCAACACGCAGCAGCCGCGTCGCGCCCCGCCGCGAGGTCATTGACCCGGCATTTGAGGCTTTCCGCAGCAACATCGCTGAGGTGCCCTCTCAGAGACTCGAAGCATCTGAAGCTTGGAGTCGAGTAGAGCTTCCGAGCATCGCAGGCGCGAGCTCGAATTGCGGAGTCCAGATCGGCCAGGGCTCCAGCTCTGCTTTTGAGATCTTTGTGAGCCTGAGAGTCTTCAATGGAAACGATTCAGAGCCACCCCCATCTCCCCCCCCAAATCGAGCAAGGTCCTTAACCAGGCCCGGGCCATGTGCCCGTACAGGGCCCGTAGGGACCGTAGAGCCCGCAGAGGCCGTACAGGCCGTAGGAGCCCGTAGGCGCCCACAGAGCCGTACGGCCCGTAAGAGCCCGTATGAGCCCGTAGGGCCCGTAAGGCCCGTAAGGACCCCAGGACCGTAGAGCCCGTAGAGCCCATACGGTCCCATAAAGCCCGTAAAGCCCGTACGGTCCTTAAGGCCCCCAAGGCCCGTAAGGCCCGTAGAGCCCGTAAGGCCCGTAAAGCCCCTAAGCCCGCAGGGCCCGCGCAGGCCCGTACGAACCCGTACGGGCCTGCGCGGCCCCTGGCCTGGCGAGAGACCTTTCTCCCCAAATACACAGAGATGGCCACCATCATCTGCGCTCCATCATCTTTCGGGCTCTTGGAAAGCTGGTTGTTGGCTTCAGGGAGCTGCATCTCGACGAGTCCTAAGTCTTTATGCAAGTCGATGGTGATTGGTCAGTTCCAAGCCGTTGCTGAACCTCTTCTCTGGCGCTAGCCCAGTGTGTTGAAAGGCGTGTAGAACTGGCATAAGCCTAAACTCCGAAAGCCCTCGGAGCCGCCCTAAACGGCCCTCTTGAAACAAGGTTGCAGCATTGGCCCTGCGATGTGAAGAGCGGGTGGCCGTGCAGCGCCTTGCAGCTCGGGCTGCGCACCCAGAGCGACGACAAGGGGGGTGGAGCGGGGTGTGGGGGGCATGGGGTGTGTGGGGCGGTGGGGGTGGGGGGAATTTAGGAGATGTTTAGAGATGTTGAATGGGCTTAGTGACGGCCTAAGCCCGTTTAGGCTGCGTCAAGTCTGAATTCGGTAGGACGTGCCGTGAGGCGAGGGGTCAGCTTCGGACTTGCATGATCTGCAAAGTTCTGTACTGTGGCCCCGTTGTATTGCTGTAGACCCGAATCTGTCTGCGTCTCTGTGTTTGCCTGTGTCTTCTCTCTCTCTCTCTCACATTTTCAAGGCTGTGCTGGACAACCTGACGAGCCATCGCACTGCGCCTGACACTTTGCATTCCCAGAATCAGTGACCGTCGGGCTCGCTTGAACATGTGAGGAGCACCGACCTATCGCTTCACATCAGGTGCAGTCGCTCAATGTCGCTGCTCGCGCAGAAGTCCAGTCGGGTGCAGCCGCAGTTCGGGAGACCATTCGGGGATGGGGGGGTGTTGGGCCATCTCCCTTTTCTTTTTAACGCTCCAACATGCTCCAACAACAGAGCGGACTGATGCCAGGTTCAAACAAGGCTGAATGATAGCTTGGACAAGGCTGGGCACCCGCTTCGCTTCAACTCCCTGTCTTCTACCAAATGTCGAGTCTAGCGAGTCGGCTCGACTGCAAGGTAGAGGTTTCCATGAAAGCTTTGGAATCTGAGCTGGCCTTAGCTGCGGTATCTCGTGAAATGGAGATCGCATGGTGATCTTGACAGACTCCAGCTGCATGACATGCTCCAGCAGTGAGGTTGTCCTCCATGCGGCCCTGCAAACGCAGGGCCGTGCAGCCGTCTGTGATTTCTCGCGTTCGATGAAAGCACCAGCGACCACTGGCTGAGCCAGGCACTACGTTAGCAGACGTGATGCCACGCGAGCGGCGCCCGCGGCTGGTTTCCCGTTGAGCAGCATTCTGCCCGTTCTGCCCGAAGCAGTCCTGAACCAAGCACGGCCAGGATACGACGCTTCACCGAAGGCCTCGAGGCTAAGTGACTGCAAAACCGATGCGTTTCTTTGCAGTTCCTCTTAGTACCCCTGCAGAAGGCAGAAAGGGCGCAGTTGATCCAGAGACTGGGAAAACTCCAGCGTCAGGCTGGAGACCTGGCACGTGACACATCGTGACACGTCCTCGCTCGTTCTCTGACTGTACAGGACAACCAATTGCAGGCCCTGTGCGATCAAATAGCAGAGCGTGTGTGCAGCTCAGCATTCAACGCAGAAAACGCCTGATGGGTGGTAGAGAGCAGCTCAAGGTGGAGCAACTGATTCATGACGATGGTGCTCGTGCCTTACGCCTTACGGATTCAAAGCCACCCTTGCCAGATCACCATCATAATCAGTTTGGTCTGAAAGGTTGGTGTCGAAGCCAAGTCGATACAAGACGAGCAGGCATGCCTTCTTCACTGCATGAAGCCCACTAAGATGCCTCGCCTCGTGCAGGGGCGTGCGCAACGAGAGTTGCTGCCGGAGCTCCGAGCATTGGCACTGGGCCTAGATGATGATCACCAGAATGAACAACTCGCACAATCAGCCAACCAACATCATCAGCACAAAAACCAAGGCCCAAAACAAGGTTCTATTTTCCTGATTCATTCTCGAACCCAGAAATGCGAACATCCTTCAAGGTTCCCTCTGCTGGGGCAGCGCCTTCAAGAGTTCTGGAGGTGCCAGAGTGCGTGGATAGGTTGCAACGCTCCTTTTTTCAAGAGTTTCAAGAGACCACACGCTAGCGTGCACCATGCTAGTAGGGGCAAAGGATAGGGGGCTCCAGCAGAGCACAGCCCGTCAGGCTTCAATGCTTGCCGGAGTTTTCGGCGGGGTTTGTGGTGGAGAGGGGGTCTACAGGGGGTCAGGGAGGAGGGTTCCGAGAGGGTCCCCCAAATAGCAGGATCCTACTAAGTGACCCCAATCTGATGCCCCAAATTGCAGATATCAGGAGGGGTCCAATGGCAAGGGTCCATGGGTCCATTCTGTAGGCATCGGGAGTCTACAGGGTTCCATAGCTGTCCACGAAACCATGTCCATAGGGGGTCCGTAGGTGGTGCATAGGAAGGCTTCAGAAAAGCCATATGCAGAGATGAACGCTTTTGCCCGGAGCAAAATTAGCTTGGAAAATTTGGCCCCTGGTAGGGGGGATGAACACCTCAGGCCTAGGGGCCTCGGCGGTTGTTATGACCAGCCATATGAGAGCATTGATTCCTTCGAACGCAGCTTGAAGTCAGGACGAAAAGCGCTCAGCACTTGTTCTTGATGGCAGAGTGCTTACAGACACTCGGAAACCCAGATCATGCTCTGCATAGCTGCGTACTGTTCTGCCAATCCCGCGCCGCTCCATCGACGGACCGAGGTGTGAAAACTGCTTGCGCCAATGTGCGCTCATCGCTAGACCAGCTACAAAGTTGCTGGGTACGCTCTTGTGGCACAGCAGCTTCTGTGATTCATGTTGAATTCCGAAGAGCTCCGCGCGCAGGATCGTCAACATCAAACTTTTGTACAGAGGCTTCGAGAAGTGGCCTATGTACAATCCAAGGCCAGATCAGTGACTCGTTCTTCCCCGCCACTTCTTGTGATCCCATGGATTGGCCAGGGTCCTGCAAGGGCTTCCCCACAGTTGTCCAAAGAAATCACAAGTGGGTAGGCCTACTCTAGATTGGCCACCGGCAAAGGTCACATGCCAAGTTCTAGCAAAATAATAGGGTGTGGTACTCGCAGCTCTTCTGCGGAACGTGTATAGGCCTGTGTATAGGCCTGTGACTCTGTAAGCCTCACCTCACATCCACCGATCTCCATTGAAGCATCGAGAGCCGCGGAAGGTGCGGTATGTGGAAAGGCAGGCCGCGCTGCTGGAGGAAGAGGTCAACGCACGCTGCCTGGTCTCACATCGTCTTAGTGAATGCAGGGCTCGGCGTAGTTGTAACACTTCAAGGCCGCCCTATGCTTCGTAATCTCCGCTTCAGGCGCAGTCCAACAACTCTCAGCAACTAAACCGTTTGCAGAAAATGCCACGTGCCGCGGGCTTGGCTTCCATGTCCGATGTCCACTGCGCAGTTGAACACCAGCTCTGACCTTTCCCGTACAAGAGGCGTACAACAGCACGCTCCGGGAAGTTGCGCTGAGACGGCAGTTTCGTGCACGCCAGGAAGCCAAGCTGCTTGAGTTCAGTCTTTCATTGAAACTTTCACTTGACCTCCCTATTCTGCTGATGCCACACAAGGCTATCTCGCGCAGGGCGAAAAGGCCCTGACGACGCTGTCAAGGACCGTCGCCCCACGCCAGTTCCTAGTTAAGGCAAGTTTCCGGGTGCTCGGTACCAGGATGGTGGAAGTGGAGAACAGCAGGTGCTCCCGTGCTCCCCACATGAGATGTGAAACCCCGACGCCGGCGCAAGATGTTACCTGAAGCATTTAGAAGATTTAGACTCCGCGCTGACCGCTGACGCATCTGTCAGGCGGCGAACCTTCTTGCAAAGCGCGGAGCTGACATGGAGACATTTGTGCTCCATCGGGCTCAGAAGGCACTTCATGGCTTTAGCAAGTCTGGACTCAGGATACAGCTGCTACCTGCCTACGGATTTCGTGCAGGGGCTAGGCCGGATGTTTTTGTTTTTGATTGTGCGAAGTTCGAAGCACCGGATTTGGGCCTGAGAAATGTCTTGGCTTGGAGACTTGGAGATACAAAGACTGGCCCTGGCCCCGAAGTCGCCCCTGCAAAGAAGCGACCCGAGCAGGAACACTTGCACCGCTTGCAACGGTTGAGGCCGCTGGAGGGAGCGCAAGAGCTCATCACTCAGCCATGCAACTGCTGTGAAAAGCTGTTGCAGCTGCACAGGTACCGGACTTTGACTCCCAGCTGCCAGAGATTGACATGGCGTATGCCGAGGCTCCAGGGGAGAGTGACTCTGCGACATTGAACTGCGCTTCTTCGGGCACAAACAAATAGTTCAGTATCGCAATGCTTGTCAGGATCAGTTAAATTTTCCCAGATTTCAGACCGTCACTTCCTGTTGTCATTGAATGTGTTGAACGTTGAGCGCTGGGCAGTTCTTTGTGAGCCCTGTTTTGGGGTGCCCTTATTGTGGAGGCTCCATGCTATTATGATGTGAACCGGAAAAGTGGACCCCAGTAATAGTGGATTCCCAATGTGCTGTAATGATGGAGCCGCGTGGCGCCATAAAGGGCGATGTGTTGTGCATCTGAGAACCTGGATTGCATCAAGATGCAATGAATCTAAACACTTGTTGCTATCGCACTCTTCTCAACCCGCAAAGGCGTTATTCACCTAGCTATTCAACCCATAGGTTCCGGCCGACGAGCATGGACACCAAACCATTACTACTTGTTTATGCTGATTGGCTTGTTTAGTGGCTTAGTGGTTGGGTGTGGCACGGCATTGCGGAAAGTGTGGCTGATTGGTTTCATGGGTAGATGCGCCTGGATACTGTTTCGAAGCAGTCGCAGGAAATGCAGGGCCCGTGAAGCGGAGGGGGGGGGGGGGGGATGGCAGGCCGCGAGGCGCGTTTACCCCTACAAAAACTTGCTGCCAGGTTGGCTCGTCTGGGCCAGCCTTGGAGGCTTCAGGTGGGAGTTGTCCCCCCAACACCCTTTTAACACATTGTGAGGCAGTGCTACCGCCAGGTCAGCACGCTGCCTCTGTGGCGTCTTCGTCCCCGTCCCTGAGTTGGAGTTCACATGTCTTTGCCATGTGACAAGACCCTGGTGTAAGTTCAATTGCTGTCGAGGTTGTCCGCCAACGCATCAAGCAGTCAGCTGCCCGATGCAGAAGTGGTAGCACCATGTTGCGCGGCTGAATCTCAAATCGAACACCTGGCATCAGGTGCCGTGGCCAACTCTACGTCAGAGCTTCCACGTGCTGAGCCTTCCGAGATTGTGTCCAAAGCGCTGGCCGAAGATCCCCCAGAGGAGAGCGAGGAAACTGCAAACAAGGACCGCCGGACAGTCCGGCGTCCTACCAACAGAAGCCATTGTATACGAATGCTGCTTAGATCCGATCAGCATTCAGCAGAGGAACACCATGGAAAACCCTTACGGGAGGATGACATGACGTCAGGTTTCCTACTGTCCTACTGTAGAGAAGATATTGATAATGTGTTGAAGACTGCTCGTGCCGAGGGGGCATTAGGAAGATTAAGGAACAAGAAAGTGGCAACTGTGCCAGGAAGATGCGCTTGCCAGAATCGCAGAGCTTGAGGCCATGCTCCAGGAGGATGTAGATTGATGTACATGTTGGAGTAAATGAGGAACTGCACTCCAATTCACCTGCTTTGCTGAAGAATTGTCTCCACTTCTGTGTTTGGTCATCGATTATTGCATGCGAGGCTTGCATGTTCGAAGGCTTACAAGACTTAACCACTACTTAACCACAAATTCTCAACGCTAAGCTCATCCGGAGCCACATCTTCGTGGTCTTAACCTCGTTCACCCGCAGGCACGCAACAAGGCTTTAGAAGAGCAGCTCGAGATCTTGCGGCAGGACCTGCGAAGCGCACATGTCCCATGAGGCTCTCCGGAGTGGCTTCAGTTTTAGTTTTGAGAGCGACTTCTGCAGGAGCAAGCTGCAAGAGGAGCCTCTGAAGCAGAGAATTTTCAACAGTAGTTTAGATCCCATGGCGTCCTCTCTGCTTCAACCTCCAGGCCGTGCGGAACTTGACTCAGAGAAACTCAGAGCTTTTTTCATGGAGTTTCTAGGGGGGGGGGTGGGGGTAGTTCGCACTGAAGCGATTGAAGTGAGAGGCGCGGTCAAGACATCCACCCGATTTCAACATTCTTGGCAGGGGATTTGTAGTCAGGGCCGCGCATGTACAGCCGGAACGGAACTGCGCAGCTCGTCTCGAGCAGGCACGTTTGCTTGCACTGATTCATGGGGCCGTGGCATCTGGACTCTTCCAAGATTCCCTGCGCCACGTGTGCAGGGCACCATGATTCTGCGTGGTTTCGGGGTTTTGCGATTCTTGGATATGTTCTGTTTAAGTGCAGTTTTTTTGAAGTGTAGTTTAGTAGAGTGTCGTTCTTCCTAGTCCTAGCTCAGATGCTTCGACCTGGAAGACTCCAGAGGGCCGCGGTCAAGTCCTGGGCTCTGCCTTTTGGGATTCCCAACTGAGTCCATCTTCCCCACCTTGGCCTGGGACAAAAAGAGAGAGCTGGGTGTTTACGAAAATAACGGACCCCTAATATTCCCTTATAAGAAGGACCCCAATAAGGTACCCCTAATTGCGGAAACCCCCAACTATGCAGACTTGTACTGATTGCACTGTACCATGCTGCGGTGTCACCACAGGTGCGTTAAGCATCCTCTGCTGCTCCGGACATCAAGCCCGCAGCCCTGAGATTGATGGGAAAAAGGACAGGAAGTACATGGAAGTAACATATTGTATCCAGGGCATATTGACAACCACCAGAAGTTTGCCACGAAAGTGCAATAAACACACGTGAGCTCGCCGAATACCTGCAATGATGATGCAGGCCACCAGTCGTTTTCAAAATAAGCATTGAGCCGGCTTGTACGGCAGATCCCTGCAGCCATTGCTGTTGAGTATGAGTGCTGCAGAAGATGCTCTTGCCAGGCTTTCCGGAGATTGCGCGGGGCCGGAGAGGGCGGTTTGGAGGTGCAAGTGCAATCGCTATGGAGTCATACAGTCATCCTTAAAGGATTGGGGCGGCGAGCAGCTGACATTTGCGGTGGAAGGCAGATCTCCGCCAGATGTCCGAGACAAGCCAATGCCTCGGAGATCGTTGGTAAGTTGCTTGAAGTCTCAGCCACGGATCGAAGATTGCAGGCTACATGGAGTCACCGCCGAAGGAGTTGCTTGCGAGGGTCATGCAGGCTGGTTTGTTGTACTATTGTGTGTGTGTGTGTGAAACAGATGATGAAGATATAACTTTGTGTGGGATCCATGCAGATCATGCACTCCCTATTGCCCCATGCGGTTCAGGCATCAGAATATGCAGAGGACAGAAAGCGCATCGTTCTCCACATGCAGGTCGTATGCAGTGCCATGAGAACTGCGAGTTCTTGAAGGGAGCGATGAATGCGCAGGCCTGCTTGGCGGACACGCGCTGGCGCGCAATCCTGTCAGGTCGAAGCCGAAGAAAGCACCGCTCACTCGCTGCTAATATGTAAAACTGCATGGAATATCATGGAATAGCTTGATGAGTTGAGGTCTGTCCTTACTATCGGAGCTGCTGCAGCGTGGGTGCCCTCGGCTTTTTGCCCAGCCCCGAGTGCGTTTTCAGTTGCCCCAAACTTCTGCCATGTGTACTCAGTGTACTCGCAGTGACCATGCCATAGACTCAGCCGCTCTTCGGTGCTCTTCTCTTAAGGAGGAGATGGCCCAGGGATTTCATTTTGACCCCTTGCAACGCCAGTGCCCCAGTCTCGAAAGTCTCGATTTTGCTTGGAGAGCTCAGTTGTGAACACCTTCACCTGCAGGACTCAGCCTACTGGAACGTTTCGAGTGCCCCCACCATGCTCCTCCCCAGCTTTTGCAGGCAACCTTTGGGGGGTTGAGCGCGAGGTATGGCGATGACCCGCGCGTACAGAAGCTTGTCCGGCAGAAGGCCTCCCCGCTTGCACAGTTCATTGGGAGTTGCAAACGGCACGTCAGAGACACCCTCCGGCCTCTGAGGAGCTGCTAGCTTTAAGTATGAACTCTCATCCTACTTTCAAGGTTTGGAGTCTCACGAACCGACTCCACGCCTGCAGCTCGCGCACACTCCCATGATCCTTTGCGAGTCAGTGAGGCCTCCACTCTGCGTGAAGCATTGCTTGAGAAGTTGGCCAGCAGCTGGAAGCTCTGATCAGGAGAGTGAGAGCCATGCCAAAAGCCACTAGCAAAGCACCAAAGAACAGAAGGCTTTATGATGCATCTTGCCCATCTTGCCCAGGTTCAGACATGACACCGGTGGAGGATCTGAAGGGATTCTCAAACGCCGACGTCCTTGTCAAGCCCTTGCAGCGGAGGCCCTGGAGCTTGAGCCCAGACTCGTGACAACTCTCTGCGTCTCCTGACCCCGTCCTTTTTTGAAGCGCAGGCCGGGGCCCGTCAACG
The DNA here is from genome assembly GCA_905221605.1 of Symbiodinium natans. NCBI lineage: Eukaryota > Dinophyceae > Suessiales > Symbiodiniaceae > Symbiodinium > Symbiodinium natans. The sequence goes on from CAJNDS010000024.1 coordinate 176,614, forward strand.
GCGTCGCGGTCGTGACCTCTGAGTTTCTCAGAGTCCAGAAATTGCCTCAACATCTTTAGCTCTCAGAATCCATTTTTTTGCAAATGAGCTTGCTGCAGGTGATCGGGCACTCGGAAGATACCGACGACGAAGCCAGCGAGGGTGAGACTGGGGCTTAGGCCCCCTTCGGGCCCTCTGAGGGAGGCCGAAGGTGGAGGCTCCACGACAAATGCGCTGCTCAGGCTCTCCTCACCGGGGTTGCACCATGCAGGCTCAACAGTGCCTGGGCTAAGCAGAGCACCGCCTAAGCCCTTAAGACCCTGAAACCCTGAAGTCCAAAATCCTCCTGGATTGCTGCAACTGAGGTGTCGACGGAGTCCTCCGGGGAGTTGCTGGTGCTTGAAGGCCTTTCATTCCGTTGAATGACGTCTGCGATCTGATGCGATGTTAGTATTGAAACTTCACCGATGATCCCCCGACACCGGGGGAGTCTGAAGCCACCATCAATCCGCCTTTCCACTGTTTGCCAGTACACACAGCATCCCTGGGTCATGCTCGCGCGCCGTTCTTGCTTTGGTCAATCCGATCACCTTTCAGGATGGGCCTCAACTGGATGCAGCACGAATAGCCTTCGGAGTCATAGACATAGTCGTAGCAACAGCCGAAGTGTACGAACATGCCCGCGACCAACTGTGATAGCATTCTGGCGATTGGGGGATAGGGGGGTCGTAGCAATAAGAAGACCGGCAGAACGCTGCCTGCCTCGGCCCCCGGCGCGTTGAGAGGATTTCAGGGTTTAGGGCCCTTTAGCCTTGGCAGATGAAGCCTCGAGTCGGTGTCCGGTTGTTGTTTCGCGTCGGTAATGGAGATCGAAGATGGCCGTAGAATCCAGTTGACGAGCCTAGGAGGAGGCAGTTGGCAGCAGGTGGCCTTTGACAAGAGAGAGCTTCGGGCCCTTTTTAGGCATTCATGTTTCACATCATTGTGTGGGGTTTTTGTTTTTAGCTCTGCACTCCGCCCACTCGCCCGCCTCCCGACATGTGGGGTTATCCGGTCCTGTAATGTTTTAGTTTTTGGCATTATGCGCCTACGGAGCTCCCCAAAGATGGCACTTTCTGTTTGACCTTGCCTTGTTGTGTCGAGGTGATGCTGACGTGGCCTCAGCAGTTCATTTGCTTCTGAAGCCCAGATGAGCCCAGAAGCTTGCTCAGGTCACGAAAGCAGGTCCGGGGAACAGCAGTCCAACTGTGGACCTGCTAGACCTTGCGTGAAATGTGTGAAAAAAGAAATGGGGCTGCCGCAAGCTCGTCTTGCTCTCAGAAAGGTGGCAAAAGTTTCCACACGGGCAAGTCTGGGAAAATCAGTACCCCGCAGGAGACACAAGTCCCAGTGTCTTCCTCCCTGTCCTTCCCTGTCCCGGCTCACCTGTACAGCGGAGCCTCAGCGGACAACAAAGGGACAAAGCGGCTGCACAGAACCCGGAGATGCGGTGTGCAGCTTGGTGCAGCTTGCAATTAACTCCACAACGCTTCTTGGGCGAAAGTGAATAAAAGCTGCGGCACACTGCAGATGACTGTGTGGGACTTCCGGCAAGATGGAGAGTTGCGCGGGCCATCCTGGCCCTTGAAAACCTTGGGGTGACTTCAAGGTTCTTGACCCATATGGGCTCCAGGGCAAGCTACAAGCACCATGTAAACAAGCTTCCCTGCTAGCCTTAGCTTGCCTGTCGGACAGCTGCACCACAGCCCCAAGAGTCCTAAGAATCCAAGTCGGGGATTTCCAAGACGGAGTCGACGCCAGCGTTGAATCATTCATGGTCCCATGGACCGCCACGAGTATGAAGAAGCAAGCTTCCCAGACTCTGGGCGAAACTCCGGACAGTCATCACGCTGCACTGGGCATGTGCTGCAAGCAGGTCATTGCCAACCAGCCGGTCGTCATCGTGAGTCTTGGCATGTTGAACCTGACCTGTTCTTGCAGTGTCTGCATCTAATCCGCTGATGCCAGGACAACGGTTCCGGGGTGATCAAGGTGCTAGACCACGAATTTCGATCTTGCTTCGGCCTCTCGACACTTGCTTGAGCTTTTTGCGCGAGGCTGGATTTGCCGGGGATGACTCTGCCCCTCGGCCCCAGTTCTCTATGGCGCTCAACGGTCAGACAGAGGGCGTGGTGCCATGCCCTTGTCACCGCCAGGTCAAGCTGCTCCATCCTTCCTTCGTTGGCAGGCCGCATTCTTTGCTTCATGCCCCGAAGCAGCGAGCAATAGCGAGTATATGGAATACGGTGGCGACGGTGGCGAACACGCGACTGCGACGTGCTGCGAGTGGCCACTGCCAGGCCAAAGCATCAGCGAGTGATGGCTGGCGCTGCTGAAGGTGACAACGGAGACATTTTCGTCGGCGCCACGCCTGAGTGGGTTTAGACCTGTCTAGACTTGTTTAGGCGGTTTTCCCCCGCAGTTTTCAAGGTTGTGACTGTGTAGCTATGGGCTCCTGCAAATTCAGGCGAGCGAGCCGAGAAATTCCGTGGCATTCTGTCTCTGAAATATCCCATGGAGCATGGCATCGTGCTGCTCCAAGATGCAGCTTGTGCAAGCTGTGTCTTGACACTCGTCAGATTTGTTGTTCCTTCGCATAGCCGAAAAGCCGAGGTGCAGCATTGGGATGACATGGAACTGATTTGGCGCCATGTCTACTCTGAGATGAAAGCCTGCGGCTGAGGGCCACATCATTTAGCAGCCCGGCCATTGCACAGCAGCTGCCGTCAGGTCAATGCAGAAGAGCACCCCGTGCTCCTGACCGAGGACAGCTTGACCGGGATGCTCTAAGACTGGTTTGGAGTTGATGAAATTATCGAATCCATGAAACTCATAGCTCGCGGACCAAGGCCCTCATGTGGATCCTCGTGAGCTTCATTAGCTTGCAACAGCTTATATTGCAGGCTCCGCTCAATCCGCGGAAGAACCGTGAGAAAGTCGGCTCCCCATGGCGGTTCTTGCTGGGTCTGGTTCTGTCTGGTTCAGTGGATATTTTTGGAGAGCCACACGTGGGTTTGTGGCCTGCCGAGGCAGCAGAGATTTTTTTTGAGACCTTCGGCTGTCCGGCGCTCTTCGTCTCTGCGCAGGCTTGCTGCAAGCAGTTGCTTAAAAGCATGCCCAAAGTCGTGCTAAGACTCCCAAGCAGCTTCATTGCAGAGGAGCCGTACCTTTAGGGATCCTTGAGCAGATCCGCGATCTTGCTCCGGAGTCAAACTAGAAGCCAGACAGGCTTGAGGCTTGAAACCTTACAGGCTACCGCTCCAAGATTCGAAACCTAACCTCCAGCCCTCAAGGCAGGCTTTGCTTACATGAAAGAGCACGGCAGAAGCCCTGAAGAGACCCCAAAAAGCCGTACGCCCCACCGCAAGCAACCTTGAGCCCCACCAAGCAGTTTTTTTCCCCAGATTTGGGATTCAGGGGGTCACAGACTTGGGGGGGGGGGGATTCGGAGGGGAGGAGGCGGCGAATCAGAACGCCAAATCACTCTCAGAAAAAAGCCTGAAAACACCCGGAGCCATGTCAGGCCATCCTTTCCCTGTATGCAAGCGGGAGGACAACCGGCGCCGGCAACTCGGGAGTAGGGATTGAAGGGTTTGGAGGGGTTTGGGATTCGAGGTTTCTTAGTTTGTTAATGTTCCTTGTGTTTCTTAGCCTGGCCTGGAACTCATCTTTGAGGGTTTTCAGGGTTAGTTCAGGATCGCGGTCGTCCAGATGGTTTAGCTGAAACCTGGCAAGGTGGTCTTGGACTCGGGCGATGGTGTGACGCACGCGGTCCCTGTTTACGAGGGCTTTGCCCTGCCCCATGCAGCCGGGGACCCCAAGCAGGGCAGATCTTCCGGTTATGTGTGTTCATGAGTGACCCGAGAAAACTCTAATTCCAGCAGGTGATGAGATCTGACGTCGCTGGCCGCGACGCGCGAAGCACAGTTCAATCATCAAATGGGCTTTGATGTGTGCATGAATGACAATCGCATGAGCATCCTGCTTTGGAGGTCACTGATCACCTGCTGCTCCAGCTGCGACGCACAGGGCATGTCGCTTCCCTACAGACACGCCAATGCTCTCATGTGGATGTGTCCCGTAGCAGGCTGTGTCGCCCATGTCTCAATCTCGCTCTCGCTCTCTTTCGTTCTCTCCCCTCATCCCTGCTGACTTCGAGTCTTGAAGATCTCAAGCTCGTGCCTTTCTTCAAGCTGAGGTCTTTCACACATCAGCTGAAAGGGAAGTGGTCCGTCAGATCAAAGAAAAGGCTGCGGACCTCCAAGCCCAGAAGCCAAGAGCCATGACCGTCGGTGAGAGGAGTGCTACGTGGCGCTGAATCCACAGAAGGAGGAGCAAGCCACGAGCCGAGCATCCCTAGCAGCCCTAGCCTCGCGTTCCGTGTCTCTGCTTTCTCTGCTTAAGAGCTTCCTCTTTCGTGCTTTCGTGTCAGGGCGAGCACGACAAGGCCTCGATGCAGCATCAGTACAAGCTGCGCGGGCCCCAAGGTGACCCCCCAGTCGTGGGCGGTGTGGGGTTCTGTGGGGGGTTCTGGCGTTTTGCGTTTCAGCTTTGCCAAGGCCGGATGGCTCCGTGATCAACCTCGGTGCAGAGAGGTAGGGTGGCCGTACAAGAGCTTGCTGTAGACGGAACGTAAGCAATAAGCATACCTAGAGCCTAGAGCTATGTTTTTCGCATGGCTCCGGTAGGTAACCGTAGTGGCAGCATAGCTCGTGCATCCTAAAAGCTGAAGGTTCCGAGCACCAGAGATTCTGTTTCATCCCGACTTGATTGGCTTGGAATACCCAGGCTCGGATGCCATGTAATCTGCCACAACAAAAGCCTGTTGGCGTGGGGATGTTTCGCAGAGGGTCCTCAAGACTAAGTAAAAAGAGGTGAAGTTGCAGTTCGCTTGATTCGCATTTCTTTTGGAGGCATTCATGAATTGCTGGCCACCTCCATCAACAGAGCGGACCTCGACTTGCGAATGACGCTATTTTCGCAGGCAACGGGCCCTCTGGGCTCGAAGATGGATCGTTGAGGTATCATTGAACCGAGAATCTTTTTCAGGTACGGGGTTGCTGAGTGGGTCACCTCACAACTGGGTTCGGTCATCTCGAATGCCTTTTGCTGTGCAGATCGTCCTCTCGGGGGGGTCGACCATGTTCGAGAAGTTTGGTGACAGGCGCTTCGTTCACAGAGTTGAGCTGCAAGTCCTTTCGTGCTGAGCCCTCTCGCTTCCGGGCGGTGCCGCAACCCTCAGGCTTCTGAGTGAGGTGAAGAAGCTGGCGCCGAAGGACGAAGCTTTGAGACTGAGCTTTTCCTTGCGCTCGCGCAAAGCTGCTTCCAGGACATCAAGATAAGAATCATTGCGCCGCCTGAGCGAAAGCTCTCAACATGGATAGGCACTGTGGGAATGGACTACAAATCAGCCGCAAGTCCCCCCATAATCGCCCCTAAAAGTATGGATTTACTAAGTTTATTGGGTTACAGACATCGGACATACGGTTTTCAGCCCCACGGTAACAGGGATATGGGGGGCCTTGGAGGGGACCCCTAGAGCCCTAGAAGATTATTGCGACATCAACTTCAGGTGGCTCAATCCTGGCATCCTTAGCAACATTCAAGAAGTCTGGTGCTGAGGGCGCACTGCGTTTCCTGCCGTTTCAAGCCATTGCCTTGTAAGGATGTGGGTTACCAAAGAAGAGTTCGAAGAAGATGGCTACTCCATTCTGTGAGGGCCTCGACTGTCAATGGCATGCTGTACTGCACGCTGCCCGCTCTCCTCGACCGCTGTTTCGTCACAGCCTTGCTCAGGCATAAGAAAGCTTTCTGATTGCAGGTCCGCTGCAGCTGAACAGCTGTGCCTGTGTTGAAAGTTACTTACTGTCGGCCATACTATACGACCATTCTGTTGAGAGACGCTGTTCAGCGAGCAGAGACCCCGCAAGTGCACAAAGTGGCAATTGCTGCAAATGCCCCAGCCTTCGCCTCCGGTGGTGAAAGCAGCACGCGGCGCTTGTGTCACTTGCAAAGTAGCTACTGGGATAGAGTCGTTAGAGCACGCGGTGCTGCCTTCTGGAGAGGTTTGGCTCCATTGATTCGTCAGTTGCAGCCTGCAACGGGCAATGTAGGGTGGGATGTTTTGCGCGAAGCTGTTGGAGCGAAAAGAGCCTCAGTTGGAGTGTCCAGGATACTTCCAGTGCACTGCACGATCATGCAGGATCACTCTTGGGAGCTTGTATGATTTGCTGCCGCTGGCGTTGGTGAGCTCCATGTTGAAACACAGTAGTGCAGCAAACTTGAACTGTCCATGCCCACCTGCGTTTAGCCTGTGAACCGATCTCAAACGCTTCGAGTCTAAGAGTCTAGGTCTGCAGGGAGTCGCGAGGAGTTGTCTTGAGGATGCTGCGTTAACGCATTGGGCTATGCTGGCCTGTCAATGACATGTTGGCCTCCGCTTCGCGTCACTTGCCTATATGCCTAGCGCGGCGAGTTGAAGTGTGAGGGTCGGGGGGGGAAATTCTTGGGGGCCACTCGCCAGTGTTCACGAGGCTCGCTGGTGATCCTGGAGTGCGATGGCTCCGACGGATCGCCACACCAAGTGGATGAGCCCACGTCTCCCATCGTCCACTCCGAGCTCGCCTTGGACTTTGGCTTTGCCACGGGCTTGGCCTGGGACACCGTCGGCAAGCGCGTTGTTCTGGCGGTGCGTAGTTTGGAACCAACTCAAGCCGATCGGCTTTGCCTCTGTGAAACTCTAGGACCCTGGGGAGTGGGGAGGGAACAACACGAGGCGAATGCGCATGACAGCGAAGTGGCATGAGAGCGAAAGTCTCCTAAAGAGCGCCTTCTTGCTCTCATACTCTCAGTCCCCAAGTGCAGTCGAGAGGAGACGAGTCCTTGGTCGAGGCGGTCTCCCTCCCAGCAGGGGCCGAAGCCACCGGCCTGAGCTTCTACGCCGAAGAGAAGCGGAAAGCCTGGGTGGCCGTGTCCTGTACTGATGGCGCGGTGCGCCTCATCGATGCCAGCCCAGAGAGGACTGCCCTTTTGCACGGTACCCCCCTCTGCTGAATGCACAGTGATTCTGACTCTTGCATCTCTTTAACTGCTTGCCGACAACTCAGATGCATGCGCATGCATGCTATACATGCGCACACACACAGAGACTTTGCATAACAGGGTTCAATCGAAAGCAGGTGGATCTGGAATATTGCAAGCAAGGAAGACACTGAAGTAGCAGGCCAGGCATTGTGATGCGAACAAACACGTTAAAGTCAAAAAGGACGGCCTCAGTGGTGCGGACCTCGTACAGCCACGGGGTGGCCGCAACAGCTGTCGCCATCTCGGCGAATGGTGGCCAAGTGGCTTCGGGCAGCTCCAGCGGGCACGTGGTAGTGCAGCCATTCCAGGGTGCCCACGGTCCAACCCCCTTGCCCGGTACCATGGCGGCCGTCAGGGTGTCTTGTAGCATTGTACAGGTAGGGCGCGAAAGCAGAGCTTCAATATGCACTGAGCTATATTGTGGTTATTCGGCAAACACCAAGAAGTGGAAGAAGAGGAGCGGAGTGAAAGAAAGGGAAAAACACACTTGCGCGGTTTTCCCCAAAAGCCTCGAAAAAGAAAGCAGAAGCTGGGGAGTACACCCTGCAAAACTCACTGGGCAGGGTTCCAGCCATGTTCCCGAGCCTGCGTTGAAGGGAAGTGAGCAGGCCGGGCTGGGACCGAGTGAGAGATGCAAATGTATGTAAATGGCAAACACTAGCAAGGGAAACGGTGCTTCTGCAACAGCTCCTCCACTGAATCATGATGTATGAGGGCGAATCGTTGACACTGCGATTTGCCTCTGGCGTGACAGAACTCAGAGACCCGGAAAGTCCTGCCAAGGTGCTGGTACCAGTAGCAATTTGGTCAACCATTACTTCTATGAACTGGGTTCAGAGGCACACAGGCGCACGCCAATTGCTTCCGGGAGGGACCGTGGTGGAAAACCGACTTCCATGGAAGGGCAGGAAGATTCAGGATGCCAGCAAGCAGCCCAAAGCGAGGGGCGACTACTCTATAAACCCGGTAAGCCCAGAAGCCCCATGAGCCCCATAAGCCCTGAAAGATGTTTCAAAACGATTCCTGCGAACCAAGGTCTCCTGGAGTCGGAGTCGCCTATCGAGAGTCTTTGCTACTCACCCTTGCGTCAGGACTGAGTAGGGTTTAGATGGTCTCCTGTTCGGCCGTTAGAATCTTTGCAGCTTCGGTCACTTTTTTTGTTGTGGGAGGAGCTGCTGGCAGCAAGCGACAAGACCGGGAACCTTCAGATCTGGGATTCAGTGGCCCTGAGACACGTCGTGGTCTTAGTTAGACGCGTTTCCCAAGATGGCTATGGCATGCTCCGTCTCTGCAGCGTGTTTAGGTGAGTCGCTTTGCTGGCGCCCACCGTGGACCAGCGCACCCTGTCAAGTTATGTACATCTTGCAACTTCGCAGTTCACTCATGCAGATTCCAGCTCAAAGTCTCAAAAGGTTGGACGTTTCCGTGTGTGTGTGTGTGTGTGTGTGTGTGTGTGTGTGTGTGTGTGTGTGTGTGTGTGTGTGTGTGTGTGTGTGTGTGTGTGTGTGTGTGTGTGTGGGGGTGTGTGTGTGTGTGTGTGTGTGTGTGTGTGTGTGTGTGTGTGTGTGTGTGTGTGTGTGTGTGTGTGTGTGTGTGTGTGTGTGTGTGTGTGTGTGTGTGTGTGTGTGTGTGTGTGTGGGGTGTGTGTGTGTGTGTTGTTGTGTGTGTGTGTGTGTGTCTCTGTGTGTGTGTGTGTGCGTGTGCGTGTGCGTGTGCGTGTGCGTGTGCGTGTGGGTGTGCGTGCGCGTGTGCGTGCGCGTGCGTGCGTGCGTGCGTGCGTGCGTGCGTGCGTGCGTGCGTGCGTGCGTGCGTGCGTGCGTGCGTGCGTGCGAGCATGTGAGTGAGAGTGAGTGTGAGTGAGTGTGAGTGAGTGTGAGTGAGTGTGAGTGAGTGTAAGTGAGTGTGAGTGAGTGTGAGTGTGTGAGTGCGTAAGTGGGTGTGTGTAGGAAGTGGACGTGCCGGTCAAATCTTACCAATCGCTCGATGCCTGAGTGTACTTGCACTACAACATCTAAAGGAGTGTAGGGATGTGTATAGGTTACAATCGCAGTCTTGTAGCACACGTGGGCTTATCGTGGGGTGTGCGCTTAACGATGATGTAGGGGCTCAGTTCTCTCATCCAAGGCGGGGACTGTCCTTCTCAACGCAGAACAGTGACTTGCTCATCTCGGGTGGGGACGATGCGGAATTGACGTTCTGGGATGCGAAGAAGCTTAGCAGAAGATGGTTAGGCCACAGCATCAGAGGGTTTGAAAAGCGCATTCTGGAAGGAGCACGGACTGCATGCACCCATTTCTTGTCTCAGGAACTCTCGACAGATTCAGCAGGCCTCTTGTCTTGGAGTCTCATAGCTCAGGGTGCGCGAATGAGGCATGGCTGCAGCATGCCTTCAGGTTTCTGTCGAAGCTGGCATCAGCTCGCTGTCCTATCATTCAGGCTCCTTGCCTACGGGACTTCTCAATGCTTTCCCAAGCAGTCGCTCGTCAAGAAGAGATGCCAGGTGGCTACTTGCTGGCCACTGGTACTTGTGAAGGCTCCATCCTAATCTTTGACTTGCGCAGCTCGGCCTTGGACTGGAGTGCTGCAGCGTGTGTTTGAAGCAGTAGCAGATAGCGCTTTCCTGCCTGAAAATGTATTCAACCGGCCTTTCGTGAGAGCTGTCGAGTCCGGGTGGGGGCGGGGGTGTCTGAGGTATGCTTGCCCAGGACCCAGAACTGCGAATGAAGTCAGTGTCGACTTGGTCGACTTATTGCTTTTGAGCTGGAGGTGTCCAAAAGGCAGCCCGCAGACCCTGTCCAGCGATACGACGGCCATGAAGGAGCTTCAGATCCGACCTCCCGCTTCCATCCTCCTTTGTATGGCACTCCGAAGAGAGCCTTTGTATTCCCACCCTTCTTCCTGCCAATCCCCTTACTCCAAATACGCCCTTACACCTTGCCCCGACCAACCCATTCTACACTAGCACACCCTACCCTAAACCCTAAGGCCCTAAACCCTATTTTCCTGAAATGCAATTACACTTACTTGAAGGACATTCATTGGTATATATAATAAACCCTAAACCCCGGGATCCCGAAAATTCCATTTCATCATTTCAATTACGTATCAACCTGCCCATAAAGATTAAACAAAAGAGTCATATCCCCCTGCTCGATTCTCTCAAAAATGAAAAGTCCATAATCCAAATTTGATAGTATAGGTTTTCGGGCTACTTGTTATTATATAATATACCCCAATATCATTCCGACCGTATTTTTATTCTATATAATTCATACCCACAATGTCCCCGTGAAAACATTCCCCAACAACAAATACAAAATACACTTCGAATGAAAAGAGAACGATTTCCTAGTTGAAAGCAACCTAGATACCAATCATATATCGCGCAGAATTAATTTCATCAACGAATTCAACTTAAAATTCGGGAGAGAAATATTCGATACGATTCTATATATCTTCGTAGGCAGGGGAGTGTCAAGCAAACCAAGTCATTGAGCCATGTTCTGAGCGGCGCTTCAGGCGGAAATCGCCCCCTTCGGGCAGGACTGCTTTGGTGCGTGACGACATAGAGAAATCAGTTGGCAGTGCAGTTTTAAGATCGGGGGTCCCTTAAAAAAACACTCCGGGGGGGGGGGGGGGGGGGTACCCTAAACAACGTGGATTTCAAGTTGTTTTCCTAATTGGGGGGGGGGGGGGGGGGGAAGGGCATGGCAGGGCATCACATGCCACGAGGCGTGGGCCGTGAAGCTCGTCAAGTTTTGCTGCTTGTGTTGCTTTTGTTTGTGTCTGTTCTATGCGAACATCCGCGAGCAGATGGCAGCACATGTAAGATTAAAGAATCATGGACCCTACAGGTACCGATCACCTGAGAAACGGAAATCATGAGTCACGTCCATGTACGATTCGAAGAATCACGGGCTCTACACGTACCGATCACCTGAGAAACTCTGTCCTCAAGTTTAAGATGGACCGGTATCTGTCAAAGCTTGTATTCCCGTGCTGATCCGTGCTGCCATGGGATGGACTGTTACATACAGATCCTACGAATCGGGGAGACGAGTTTGCCCGTACCCCAGAGCTCTGCTGTCTCGACATGTCTCGGCGGTTTCCTTTTTGATTATGTGCTTGGACTCTACTACCTGCCGAGATCACTTCATCTATCGGGGCGGAGCACTGGTTTCCAAGCTCTTTGACAGCAAGCGGAAGGCCTGGCAATGAAAACCATTTGGGCTGGGTTGAATGTTCCAGAATGTCGGCAGGCAGTCGAATGGGCCGATGAGAACAAAGTGCCGCAGGCGGCAGAGATCGCCGATCCCCGATCCCCGCAATTGCACTCCTTAGGCCCTCGGCCCCGAATCTTCTTGTCCGGCCAGGCGACGGAGGACTTGAAGAGGCTGGCCAGGGAGAGCTGCACGAGCGAGAGGGCGCCGTCCAGCCTCTCTAAATGCAGGTCGAGCCTGCCAACGAGCTCCTGTGCCTGGAGTTCCAAAAGGAAGCCAAGAACGACATGCAGAAAATCATGACAACAAGCGGCGAGCCCGCGTCGCTAGCTGTCTCAGAGCCTGTCACCGATGTGCTGGATGCGCCCAGAACTCCTTCGGACGTGCTCCGTGTCGCTGGCCTGTCTAATTTCAAAGGCAACGCGTGCAATGGAAAGCCAGAGGACATTGCATGCTTAGGGCGCATCGAACAACTTCAGTCTCCATGCCGAGCATTCACTTCCTTCGTGCGCCTGTGCGAGGGCTTCCTTTCCAAGACGCAGGCCAGGCGGGCAGCGGTTGAAAAATGTTGAAATGCTCAGGGTCGAGGCTCCGGATGAGTCCGTCTTTGCGCATTCTTCTGCGTCTCTGCAGGTGGAAGGCGCCTCAGCTGACCTGAACGACGCACAGCTTCTCGAGCATTGGCTGTCCCAGTCAAGACAGCTGATGGAAGCGAGTAGTCACCGAACTAGCCGGTTCTCAACTTGGGCCAAGTTTGGCCAGGAATGTGAGCAGTTGGTGGCTGCTGCATCCGGAAGTCAGCTGATGACTGCAATCAAGGAGTTCCGTCCCCCACACGTGTGCACTGCAGAGGGCGCTCTCAATTATCAGGTGGCGGCTGTCCGGGAGCATTCCATGGCGAAGCCAAAGCTGGGCATCGTCTGTGCTGCGTTCAGAGGCGTGCAGAAAAGCAGGAATTCTGGGGGCACTAGATCCCAGGCAGCAGGAAACATCACCGCTTGCACCCTGAAAGCTGCGCAGGCCAAAAAAATCCATGCGGTGTTGCTGACGCCTGGCAACAAGCCGGAACAATTCATCGGCTCCATTCTCCACCCGGTCATCAACTTGCAAGTGCACTCCGACTGCGTTTTGCTGGAGATCCCGACGAAGCTGTACAAAGTTCAGGAGCTTCGAAGCGCCGTGCAGCTTCAGTTGTCAAAGGAGACACTGGCCCAATGGCTACAGCTGCGACAGTCGGAGGTGCCGAACATCCTGGCCTCATCGAAAGGAGCCGAGGTGGTGCTGAAGCCACAGTTCACTGCCGAGAGCTTCAGCGCCTCCAACAAGGGCAAAGCAAACATCGCCAACGCATTCCAAGTTTGGGTGGAGTGCCTTGACTCGCTACACAGAACATCCCTCGTCACTCAAACCGCCAAACCCACAATGAACGTGCCATGGTATGGTGAGTAGGTCGGTAGGTCGCTGGAGACTTGTTGCCTTGAAGTTACCCAGGTTGCACCAGAAAGTTTGGGGCTCGCAACTCTTGCATTCCGGGAAACTCCAGATCAAGAGCCAACCGGACTGGAGGACGTTCTTGGAGAGAGCCCCAAAGTACCTCATCGGCTTCTTCAAGGGCACAAAGGGCGACTTCGGGAATTGGTGCCTTGAGCAATTCCGCTTCTACTTGCCCTCCAGGGAGGCTCCAAAAAGTGGTGCAAGCACAAGCCAGTGTTTTGTTCCGACCTTGCCAGCTTGTGTCAACCACTCAGTTGATTCAAAAGTTGACCGAGCGTGCTCCTTTTCTGAACTTCCAGCCTCGCCAGCTAAACCACAACAAAGTTGGCCTCGCTGTGCGACAGCTCGGGTGGGAGAAGGTCAGAGCTCCAAGTGGGCACAGGCGCTGGATGGTCCCCGCCTGACGGTCCCGTGCGGAGAAAAACCCATTGTTATTATGAATGGGTTTGTTACAACTCATGTTGCTGTACCTAAGCTTGTATAAACTGATACCATGAAAAATACTTGCACTTTTTCGAATTCTATTAATACTAACATAAGAAACCCAGTTGAAAAGAATAGTCGTTGGGGAATAAATATAGGTCAATGACTAAATATCGCGATGCTGCTTTTTTTTTACTTGCAAGCGAATTTAGAAGAACCTCGTAGAAAACAATGATAATCAACGCAGCGAGTTTACTGCTGTTATACGTGGTGCTCCATAGAATATTGTATTTTGGGCGTTTAAAGAACCACGTAATTCGGTTTCTTGCGTTGTAGAATTTTTGCATGATCTTGAACCGTAACATTACGCTATATAGTATTTGGTTTTTGATTGTTGAGAAGTATTCTTTTCCCTTTTAAAAAGTGTTTGTTACTTGGTTTGTGTTTTTTAATACTCTTGATATGTAGTACTAGTACTCATACCTATTGTGTGTTAAGTTACATTTCTACTAGTTATGCATTGTCGTTTTTATTTGTTTGGATAGACTTAAAAATTTTGTTTTGTTTGTGCAAGGAGAATCCAGCTTTTTCTTGCGTTGTCAATTGATTCAATTGATTCAAAAAACATGTTCCTGATTTATCTAGATTATCAGTTTTTGGTTTAACCAGAATAACGATATGCGTCTGAATTTGTTTGATATTTTTAGTGATAATAAATCTGCACGTAAATACATTTACAGGTAATCTTGAAACATTTTTGAAATATTTGTTGATGATGAACTAATACATTCACACCCCTTTCACTTTCCGTGATTCTGGTGGGGGCACTTAGAACCAAGATTCCTGTAAGCTCGTCGGCGATTCGTCGGGGCTCTTGAGCAACTGCTAGAATTCGCCAGAAGGCAATTAGGTGAACCTTTGTTTTTTTAGAAAGCGTCCCCCTCAGTTTTCAATTTGCGCGCGCAAGCATACATTGATTTGGTCCGAAAATCCCGAAGGCCCAAACCCAAGACTGCTGAAGGTGCCAACCACGGCGGCATGTAAATCTTAGCAGCCCTGCAAACTTTTAACTTGGATGACCGACAAGTTGTTATGGGTTATGCAGTGTCACGGTTAGGGGTTTGAGGTTTAGGGTTTAGGGTTAATGACTTCGTATCGTTTTGTTTTCACAGCTTGGAGACCCGGCACATTGCCTTTGCGGCGGTTCCCACAAACTCTTACCCCAAATCACCGAACATCCAAAGCAAAACGATGAAACCGTATCTAAACACCGGAGTTAAACCCTAAGCCCTAAACCCCCCAACGCCGACGCCCTCAACACTAAAAGCCTTAAACCCTGCGCCGCACACCCAACAGCTCGAAAGAACGGGATGCCAGCTGCAACTCTTTATCACTTGAGGGTCTGACGGTGTAACACCAAACTGGACCAAAGTGCTATTCCATCGTTGTTGGGGTCTGCTGCTGAGAGAACGGTCAAAGACCCCATCAATCTTCCATCTGAAGTCAACTTCAGATTTCAATTTCAGAGGAGCCTTAGTGGCTTTGGCCTTCACTCCGCTCGACTCCCTGGAGGCTCCGGTGAGGCCAAAGGCCGGTGCTGCTCTCGATATGTTGCGGGGGGCTGTTGATCTGAGTTATGGCCCCCCTAAGTTTTTGGTAGCCTACTTATTCTGACTATAGTTATACTCCGGGCCGTCGTATTCTCATTAGCAACACAAAACGGAACATCATTTAGATCAAGGCCAGATAACACGAAACATCAAGAACGTTTGATTCTGAAAAGCGTTCGAGAGGCGATTGCTTCAGGAGCTGCTGGCTGAAATTTTGTTAAAACTTAGCTGCAGCTTCTACAGGCTTTAGGCGGGTTCCCTTGTATCCTTCGCCAGGGAGTTCTCAAATACCGACAGTGCTGCGAAGCTCGGCGGTTGTCTGGTACCAAGCTCCTAGCACAACTCAGCAGCGTTGAAGTCAAGAGGGTCAGAAAACTCACAAAGCACATTGACATCCGTATGCTGGAGCCCGGCTTCACGATCACAAAGTGCTGGCACGAGGATGAAGTGGAGTCGCACGTGGAGGAGTAGCACGTCAAAGCACAGCACGACGCAAGGGAGATAATTTGAAATCATCGTTTGCATCTCTTTGCGGATGTGTGAATCGGAGGATGGTGGTGGTCCAAGCTTCGCCTCCATCGATTCTCTGATGGACAGGTCTGCACCACATCTGCACGCTGTCGCATCAGGATGGTCATGCGCGATATTTAGATTATGCTTTCCTGGTCCCTTGTCACCGGAGGCTTTCGAAGCGGGTTGTCGCAAGCAGCTTACCTCACAAGTTCGAAACGCTTCTTCGTAGCAGCTTCTTAGTACTGCGTGGTATGAAGCATGAGAGAAACTTCAGCATTCAACTGCGCCGATGCAGCTCCAGGCCAAGTCTGCGGACTTTGTGGAGAGGCCGAATCCAAGCGCTGGTTTCGCTCTGCTGTTTGCTACGGCTGCTCGTCGCTGCCGCAGGGGCGCTGCTGGTGAGGCTGCCAACAGCAAGAGGACGCTGTCGAGACAGCAAGCTGTCGGATCATCGCATGTCTCAAGCCACGCTTGCCAGAACATCTGAAAGTGCCATGGGGGGTGTCAGTGTGCAAGCAGCTGGAGACTCAGACTCAGATGTGTTGCACTCTTTGGCATGAGCAAGCCAGAGAAACACTGTGCTGGAAGGGGTGGCTGGGGATGTTCCGCGGTGTTTGTCAGGCCGGCACTGTTCCCCCACTGCCACAGGGCAGTGTGGGCAGTGTGGGCTCTGCGAGGCCTGGTGCTAGGTCTTGAATTTACGTGAATTCGTGAGTCTATGTTCCGATTTGGAGCGGAGGCCGACCGGGCCTACTGTGTCAAGAGAGGTTCCCGCTTTGCAGTTTGAAGGGGCCCCTGCACATCGGGTACCTCCTGTGCCTGATTCAAGGAGGCGCCGCTTGACAGCCGAAGAAGCTCCCAGCAGGCTGCCCACTGCTGGTCTCAAGCCACTTCGAGGGCTTCAATTTAGAGAAAAGTTAGGGGCGGCGCGAATTTTTTTGCCTCTCCTAGACAGAGGTGTCCCGGTACAGCATTGGTAGTCCTGGAGAAGATCCAGTGGCAGCGCGCCCAGAGAACATGCCGGAGCTTGAATTGCGTTATCTGGGAAGACTCTGCCGGGACGTTCCTTCTGGGCTTTTGGGATTTTAAGGCTCCAAGCCCCTGGTGGAAGGGCGCAGAGGCCATGGAATTGCATGTGAGAGAGGCCGGGGGAGTCGTTCTTCGAAGCAATCTTCCGGCAACAGGAGGCAAAGACCACTCCCCCGCGCAGCGTTCCCCACGCGGCCTCGTTCTGAGCCGGACATTCGCACATAATATGTCATCCTGTGTTCGCTGGCGACGACTTGAGGCGCCAGCCGCATCATCATCACCATCACCAGCAGCGCTGGCAGAGGCAGGCGCTGGTCATGCGGTAACACGATGTGAGAAGGTAGCACGCAACGAGAATGAATGTGCCAACCGACCGATGTTTTGAGCAAGAGCTTCCCTAAGAGAATCGCACAAAGTTCGCGTCGAGAGTGCCGAGGCTTTACAGCCTTTACTTGCAGAGCTCAAGAAGGACTTTCGTCAGGAGCTCCAGGAGGTGGCAGCGATTCGCCAAGAGATGTGGAGAAGCTGAGAATACAAGATCTCATTATGTGATAGTACATCTTGTACAATGAGGTTCTAGCTAAATAAATGAAATTCCATGATATTGTCTGATATGATGGCGTATGTATTCTAAGACCGTGAAGAGCCAGGATGGGGTTTGGGGGGGAGGGGGGACTTTGGAGCCAGGCACAGTGCGCCGTCATGGAGCAAAACTTCCGCCTTCACGCAGAGCTCCGGAAGGCGATGTACCGTTGAGCAGAAAGAAATTGCAATGCAATCGGGCAACGTGACGCTACGCACCTGGTGTGTGTGTGCTTTATGGAGTGTACGGGTGTGTACGGGTGTCCTGCGCGGAGGATGTGGATGCACTTCGCGCTGAAGTGCGGCAGCTGAGGGGAGAGATGCTTGCGTGAGAGCAAAAGATGAACTCGGGCAAGAGCAGCATGGTCAGTGCTGCTCCTGATTCTTTCCTTCAAAGCCGAACAATGCCGTGCAACTTTGATCTGCTCAAGTGCCTCTCTTTCGGGGGCATGAAGCTGAAGCCCCCTAGCTTTTCAAGTTTCGGTACTCTTGAAGAAGGACAAGGACATATGCCGCAAAAGGAGCGTAGACCTACCAAAGCTACCCAAGCCGACCCCTATGCCCAATTGAGTAGACCAATGCCCTTTTGCTGCTGTCGGCAGCTACATGCCCGCGGAATGTATGCCGCGTGGGCACCGTTTTTGGAGGGGAACTTTTGTGGGATGGTTTACAGGAATTGATGGAGGCAGGAACCCAACATATTAGTATGGCATTCTGCACACTCTTGAGGTCTCCCCCGTCCTGGCCCCTGCATCTCTACCCGAGCTCGGGATTCCAAAGCCTCCGAAATCTCCAAAGGCCCTGAGAGATCCCTGAAACCCATTCCCATGGAGTCTCTGAAGAAAAATGGAACCTTCAAGTCAGGGCGTGAGCTGTGCAAAGGCCAGCAGCTTTTAAGAGATTTCAACAGTGCCAGGAAGTGAAGACCTGCGCAAGCATGTCAAAGCTCCACGTTGCGTGGCGCTTAGACCTTTGCAGTTTCCGTTTCACTTCGGGGGTTTCGATGTGTTCCGAGTTGTGATGCGTGGTGTTGGGGGAGGGTTGAGTCTGTAGGTTGTCAGATTGGTCGAGAGGCGGGAAGGAGGGAAGGAATGCAAACAAGCACGAAAAAAGCTGCACACAGGAGAAGTACTACCGGATCCTGGCATCCCTGCCGGCACGGCTATTGGAGAAGAGGCTCGGGAGAGAGCCCTCGCCCACACTAGGCTTCCTTGCATCGGCATTATCCGTGCCGCACCTGTCCCCTCCACGGCCTCCCGCACTCCCACGCCTCGCTCCTGTAAGCAGAACAATTTTGTGAGGCGCTGTAACGCTGTAACACTAACAAGCCGCGAGGAGTGAGTGTCCCCTCGCTGAGTTAAGCAAGGACCCAAGATACGATTGGAGCTGTTCCCCAGGCAGCTTAGTACTCCTATGGTATCGGCGCTATCGCGAGGCGGTGGGGGTCGAGGGTAGCACATGTGTGCTATCCTCCGCCCCAGCGTTGGTGCCTAACAAGTGCGCTTGTGCGAGGAGCGATCATGGCAGCGATTGGCCACAGATGTAAGCAGTGAGCAGATCATGGAGGTCCACCATTCCCTTCCTACTTACGCAGCCAGCTTCTCGAAGCGCAGAGTTGCCTTCCTCCTTGTTGTCCTTCGTTCAGCACTCACGGGGTCTGTGACTCACGACTCCAGAAATGTGCGGTATTATGGTAAATGCGTGTACAGCCCGCCGTGTATCCCGCACACGTGCCATCGAGGTGCGTGCTTGCTTCCGTTTCCCGTAAGATCACCCTTGTTTATTGAAATCGCTACATCCAGCACACCCTGTTTTTCCAATTAACAGCAGGTGTCACAGACATTTCTTCGTACCTCAGAATACGTGTAGTCTGAATGGCCGGCCTTGCAAATCACAGCTACCATATGTGCCAACAGGGGGTTCACACTTGTGTGGATAAGCTTGAAGTCTGCTGTGTCCCGCCACTATGAGCCTTGTGCGGGACCTCGGCAGGCTTGTTAGTGAGGCAAGAAAAGCACTGGGGCGGGGCTGCTCAGAAGGTGCCTGCACAGGCCTGCGAGTTGGGCGCACGTCGTGCACGTCGGAGCGCCTTTTGAAGTTCGCCAGGGCCACGAAATCTGAGGGCAAGTTCGGGAGCATGATGTCCAACAGGAGTTCGAGAATACACGTATCAATACTTAGAAGCACCATCGGATCAGATCGATGCGTGCTTCCCGACTGTCTCAATCATAGGAAGGGCCTTGGACCACCCTCCAGTGTCCACAGCCCACACAGACGCGTACCATGAGCTGCAAAATCTCGATCCCGCCCTGGACTCCCTGCGTCTGTAACTTTCGATGTCTTTCTGGCGACCTTCCCTTTACTGCGTTGGAGGCACATGCGACAGAAGCGAGGAGCGGCGTCGAGTTCAGACTTTGTCAACCCATTGCAGGCGCCCTCTCGACATGTTTTCAGATCTGTAGTCGATGGACCCAGAAGCACTGTTCCCTAGACTTGCAGACCCCCGAACTATTGTGCGTCTGCTTCGCGTGGGAGTGCTCCGCTCTAGACTCCTAGGGAAGAAGCAATAAATAAATGTCATGGTTGCCTACCCCTGCAGCTGGAACCTGTTGAGTCAGTCCGTCAACGCCGGCGTCCCGGCGCTCCTAATGACCCTAACCCTAACCATCCGAATGGCCATGATGGCGTGAGTGCTGACGTTCCCCTGGCGATCGAAGATCGTTTGCATGGTTTGCCTCCTTGTGTGCCCTCAATCGGAGAGACCAGATCTCCCAAGCTGTGCTCAAACTAGCTTGCCTCATGTGCGCCAGAAAGCATGGGGCAGCTGGTGATGCTTGTAAGTCTGCTTCTTCCTCTTTCTTCGCAGCTTGAGGGGGTTGGCGCGATTGCCTCGCTGAACTGGGAAGGGGGGAGGCCCAGATGGCGCAGTTGGCAAGCCCGACTGGCGCAGGCTGGTCGAAGATGCAAGTGCTGGGATAGCAGCAGAAGGACGCAGCAGCGGAGGAATTTCAGGCACCAGATCAGTGTGGGCTCCAGAGACGGTGCAACTGCTTTGCACGTGCACCTATTTCTAGCGTTTTGTTGGAGCCAGCTTGTTTGTCCTGGTTGTGGCTTCCTCTAGATTAGAACGTTTGCGGTGACTTCACAGGGCATTTTGGATCATGCGACTCTCAGCGCAACAGAAAATGCAGACAGCTTCTGATACCCAGAGGCAGCTGACTTCAGATTAGTGGGACAGAACGCAATGCAAATGGTCTTAGGCCTGCCACGGCTGCATGGTCGACTGCTCGATTGCCTCCTTCGCAACTGAATTTCTGAAGCCTTCGCAGGCGCTCGTACCGCGCCGAGTGAAACTTGGTGAGACTGTCACGTGGCACATTCGCAGGAAGCTCCAGAGAGAGGCAGGGTTCAAGGTGGATTGTGGCGTTCTTCAAATCGCGCGAACAATGCCTCTCTTTTTCACTTGTCTAGGATCTGTTGGACATGGATGCTCCTCCCGCTAAGTCCAGTCCCCGCTGCGAATACGGGTTGGAAGACTTTCGTGAGTGGCGTGCAATTTACGAACAACAAACAGTCAGGCACTTGGAGCTTGAGCTGTATTTCTCTCGCCTCTCAGACCCGGCAAAGATCTAAACAGATGTGGAACAGTCAATGGCCTTTGCGGCTCGGCCCTTTGGGCTGTCGCTGTGTCATGCCTCTTCTCTGATACGGGAGGCACTAACCGGCACCAGTAGGCAGCAGGCACTAGCACACACTAGGATCGAAGTGACGACATCATGACGAGCCTATGATGCCAAAGGGCCACAGGGCCCCTTAGGGGGTAGGGTTGGGTGGGACCCTGCCGTTTTAGGTTCCAGATGTGCCCGCAAAGCCGTTGTTCATGAGTCTAGACTATAAGAAGACATAACATGCCTAGGTAGGCAGAGGTTGAGCTTGTGAGTGGTACAGAAGATCTCTAGACAGCCTTTCACAGCTAGCACGTCTTCGGCTGCCGGGCCATTATCAGCTTGTTGCAAGTGGAACTGAGAAGGGAAGGTGTGATCAAGGTGTGACGAAACGGGCGCTGCTCCGCTGATGTGCAAGCAAGCTGAGCTGCGCCGAGAGCAGCCCGGGGAGCTGGCCGAACAACTGCGTGTCGATGTGCCGCTCACAGTTGCGCACCTTTGCGAGAGGAGTGCCTTGCGCGAGCTGTGCGAGCTCTTGTGACCAGCGGGCAGAGACAGCCCACGGACATCTCGCAGCGGGGATGAAGAGCTCAGTGACCACAGCACACACGCAGCATGGCTGGCATAGCAGCTAAAGTTTTGCCCTTGCTTTTGCTGCGGCTCTGCCAGCCTGGCTTCTTTGAGCTGGGAGGGGTGTAACTTGGACTCAGACCTCTCAGACCCGTGACGGAGGGTTGCGTCGCAACCTTTTGAACTGAACGAAGCCTACGCGGTGTGCTGCTTGGATACAATACGTTTGGTCCGTTAAGGTGTTTGCCAGGGGCCGCCAATCCGCAGGGCCAGCTACGATACGCGCAGATCGAGTGCCACCAGCAGACCTGGCAATTGAGCATGCTCGTGCTGAGTGGCTTCTTTGTGGTTCTTCTTCTCTGACCTCTTTTCGAACTTGAAGTTGCAATGGGAATCGCAATCGAAGTTGAAACTGCGCTTGCTGGTGGGAAGCAGGACCACACAGCATGCCGGTGTTGTGGCGCGCAGCACTCAGCCCAAGCTGTTGACCCTTGCACTCACCGGATCGGCACTGTGCCTGTGCCGTGAGTGAGCTCATGGAAAAAGAGTGTGGACGATGATGATGCGTGTAGCTGCCTTCGGCGACCCCTGCGTTTCGAATCCGGAGGAGACACCGCAATGTGATCCGGAGGAGACTGCAATGTGATCCTGGCAACTTGCCCATACGCTAGCAAGTTTGTTGGGTTTCACACCTGAGCGGAGTCTCTGTATCATAAAGAAATTGCAGCCACAGGCTATCGGCGGATGGGCCATAAGCAAGATTTGACACACACGGCAGCTGCCCTACCAAAGAGATGCTGACCCCACCGGCAGTATAGTGGGACACTGTTGACCCGCTTCTGCCCGCTCACCCATCACCACAAGCGCGCTGTTCACTCTCATCCTCACAGTCCCCAAGGCCTTTGGCTAGTTTGCGGCAAGCACTTCGAAGCAGCAGGTCACCTGCTGGCCAGCTGGAACAGAAGTGACGAAACGGGCGCTGCTCCGCTGATGTGCAAGCAAGCTGAGCTGCGCCGAGAGCAGCCCGGGGAGCTGGCCGAACAACTGCGTGTCGATGTGCCGCTCACAGTTGCGCACCTTTGCGAGAGGAGTGCCTTGCGCGAGCTGTGCGAGCTCTTGTGACCAGCAGGCAGAGACAGCCCACGGACATCTCGCAGCGGGGATGAAGAGCTCGGTGACCACTCCACACATGTTGCACAGCATGTTTTGCCTTCGTTTTTGCTGCGGATGTGCCAGCCTTGCTTCTTTGACTTGGGAGGGTTGGAATCAGCCCGGGGTTTCTGGACATTTGTCGCCCCTGCTCGCTTGTCTTCTTGCTGCCGCGCTCGTGCAGCACGCGGTAGCTCGTTGAGATCTTGTAGAGTCAGATATCTTTTTGGACGGGGGGGTGCGGTGCAACCTGTTGAATGGAGCCTGCGCGGTGTTTGCCAGGGGCCACCAATCCTGGGCAGGGCCAGCTACGATACGCGCAGATCGTGTGCCACCAGCAGACCTGGCAACTGCTTGTGCTGAGTGGCTTCTTTGTGGTTCTTCTTCTCTGACCTCTTTGCAAACCTGAAGTTGCAATGGGCATCGCAATTGAAGTTGAAACTGCGCTTGCTGGTGGGAAGCAGGACCACACAGCATGCCGGTGTTGTGGCGCGCAGCACTCAGCCCAAGCTGTTGACCCTGGCACTCACCGGATCGGCACTGTGCCTGTGCCGTGAGTGATCTCATGGAAAAAGAGCATGGACGATGATGATGCGTGTAGCTGCCTTCGGCGACCCCTGCGTTTCGAATCCGGAGGGCACCGCAATGTGATGTCTCAACATGAACGTGCACGCTGCCAGCTCTGTGACGTTCACTTTCACTCTCCTCCTGAGCTGAGCTGTTACCGCTGCTTCACACCCTCAATCCGCAAGGCCTTGGGAGCACGCCAGATCTTGCACCAGTCGTTTCGAAGCAGCCGTGCCACCTGCCCAGCTGTGAAAGGGAAGGGTGCCACAGGAACCGTAGTTTCTGGGTGCCAGCCAGCGAGGGCCTGCTACGAAGAGCCTCAGATCGTGGATGGTGAGATGGCTGCATCTAGGTGATCCCACATTGCTCCGAGCCGGAGCCTATCACAGACGGAACCGCGGTCAGGGGATTGCGGGGCAAAGCTCGGGTCAGTGTAAGATGTAGCAAAGGGCATATGGCTTGCCATAGGGGTTTCTTTACGTCCGAGCCTTGAGCTCGCAGTGAAGCTCTTGTAATTCTCTTGTACGTCTCCGTTGCAGATCCAGCGATTTCCGGCGTGCAGCACTGCACAGCAGCGCCCAGCGCAGGGTGCTCTGGGAGTCAGCATACTCACAACACCCTTTGTGTCCAGAAAACAGGGCAGGGACTCGTCCTTGTGTGCTGCGGGGCCGGCCGCGAGGCACGTCTGCTTGCAGAAACAAGATGTCGGTTGGTGAAACCACCAGAGGTCACATGGCTTACTTCCCCTGTTTCCCTGGCGTGTGACACCCAAATCAGTGCTCTGCTCGCCCTCCGTCGTTGTGTGCTCCACCCCTTGCATGGGCAGCGCCAGAGCCATGAAGCACGCGGGAAGCTCAAGGAGCACGAAGGGTCTTCGGCTTCATGACCTTGTAAGAGGCATGCTCGGCTTCAGGCACCCATCCTGGATTCTGACTACGCTGCCAGAGGGAAACTGCCCCGTCGCTGCGAGCACACCCATTGTTACGCAAAGATGCCACGTGTACCCGCGCGGAAAATCCGAAAACGCTCTTCCCACATGCATGGAGCGGATCTGTGTGGCTTCCTCCTGGCATCCAGGTAAGCAGGCGCGGATGCTTAAAGCTTGAACTCATCAAGCTGGGCAAGACGTGCCCTGATGAATGCGGGTTTGAAGCGCGTCTTGGAAAGCCTTGCACATCTTTGTCGGCCAGGCAGACAGAATTTGAAGGGCTTTGTGCACCGCAGTGAGTCGGTCCTGTGTGCTGAGGATGGACAGACGTCGAAGACAGAATCGACGGGCGCGGCGCCATTTCAGGTGCAGCAGCAGTCCAGCCACATGCGCCCGCCGTCACGTAGGGCAGTGTGTGGGTTGGTCTTGGATGGTCAAGGCCCTGAGGGTTGTGCTTTTGGGTGAGAGTGAATCCGAAACCTGCATCTCCGCCGTTCTCAGCACACTTCTTGCAACTCGGAATCCTCGAAAAGGCCACAAGAGGACAACGTAAGGTCAAGAGGTGCTGCAAGGTGAGTCGGTGCCCCAGGCGCGGCAATCTCACAAAGGTTTCCCCACGCACCGCGGTCACCTGTGTGAAGCTTGTGCCCGGCCGGGCGGCGCCCAAGTTATACATTCATACTTGCACCACGGACGGCGTTCCGTCAAGAAGCCTCTGCTTGACCAACGGCAGAAGTATGGCTTCGACGTCACAGCTCCACCCCAGCTGCGATGCTGGATTGTCTGCTAGAGCGGGTCTCCAACTCAGCCGGCAGATATGTCAGTGCTTGGCTGCCGGGTGAGTCTTGCTTTGCAGTTCAGCCACCCAGTCGGCTGAAACGAGTGGCTGATAGATTTAGATTTAGAGGTCTTGTGCAGCGCTGGAGTGTGCTTTTTTTGGTGACCCACGAGGTTTGGTTAGTGCGGCCATCCAAGGCCAAGGTTGTGATGTGTGCTGCGTGCAGTCGCCACATGCGTGGTCCTTATGCTGTTACTTTCGCTTGGTCCTTGCGCAGCCGCAGCAGCCAGAGATAAGAACGGCAAGCGCATGCCATTCGTTCCCAGGAAGTGCCAGAGCACCTGGTTCCAGACGACTTCTACTTGCAAATGTGCTAAAGCCACCTTGCTACCTGCATAGATCTGCCTGGAACGAGCTCTCTCTTCTATTCCCGTCGCGTTTTTAAGCGCCCTGGGCAGCAACACCCTCACGTTCACGTGCGATGCGATGCAACCGCAGTGTCTCCATGTCTTTCCGGCAGAGGCCATAGACCAGGAGAGCCCCTAATCAACCCTAATTTATTGCTTCCTGTGCTGCTCCCAAGGTGCTCTAGCCCACTGCCTTTACGGAACATGTGCGAGCTTTGCCGCCCTTGCACTCTGCGCACCCGCCAGTTTTCAAAGTCGGGACCACCTCAGCAGCCACCCATGTTGAGCCTACACGGGATGATTGGATTTGGGGTGCGCGCTCGACTGGCTGCAGGATGGCGAACGGGCCCAACGGGCCCAACGTCACGCAGTCCCCGCCTCGCTGGATCGAGGATAGCCTCTTAGCCTCCACACACCTGCTGTGTGCTGCGGGTGGGCATGATGCGTCTGTTGAACTCGTGGAAGACTGGCCCTGACATCTTGCCTGGGTGCTCATGAGGTTCCCTTCCAGAGAACATGCCCTGCTGTTTTGCACAACCTGAACCGAGTGCGTGGACAACCAGAACTGAGTGCGACTGACTGAGACATGTTCAGGGCCATTCGGCCAGGTTTCGGCTAACTCGGCGCACTTTGGAGGCTCTCCGGCCTCACTTCAGGCTCTCCAGCTCCTCTTGGCGTTTCCGCTGGGCTGCTTGAACTTCAACTGCCTCTGCAGCTTTGCAGGAAGTATCAAAAAACCTACAGGATCAACTCGGCCCTGGCCGCACTGGCCAGCTTTGCAGGCCTCGAGCGTATTTTGAACCCTCTTTTGAAGCGGAGATCCTTGAAGCCTTGAAACTCTCCTTCGTCCGCCACAACGACGCCCCGCTTGCAGAGTGGACGCACAGTTCAGCAAGGCCTGGGCCAACAGCTCGAGTACACTCACGGCTTCACTGCGCTGTTGTAACGTGCAGATGGTGCTTGGAGAATGGGAGCACCTGCCCAGTGACCAGTGAGCGGGTGAATGTCAAGAGGATCTTGAGGCCTGTCTCAGCACCCAAAAAGGGGGGTATAGCAGTATAGCCCGAACACCATGGGGCACGTGGAATGTGGAGCCACTTCTACAAAGTCTCTTGGGCGATAGGGCACACAGTCCCAGAGTCCCAGAGGCTGCAAGCAGCAACGTGCGGCAACTACGGAAGCAACCTTGCTTCACGTCGCTTCTCAACGATGGAAAAGGCATTCGGCGCTTCCTGGATGATGCGTCAATCAACGTCCATAAGCTGTAAGACTGAGAAGTATCGCAGTATAGCAGCCTCGAGGTATGTCAAGGCGTTTGCAGACCCTGTGCTGTTTATGCGCAGGTACTGCTTCGAAGTTAGGGAAGGGCCTGAATTCTGCCCTAGTTGCATGTAGCTATCATGTAGCTGAAACACCCACAAAGAGAACCACCGGAGTGGCAGTTCGACAAATAAATAGTACATCTTTTGCAATGAAACATAGCTTGAGTCGATACCTCCAAAAAGCCTCTTGCATGTTTGTTGCCGATGGGGCTGTGTTTTACTTGATTCCTGCGGATATTGGACGCATGGCTTGTCTTATGATGTGTAGCTCATGTGGGTTCAGAAGTTGTTTTTCGGCGCACCTCTCAATGATGGCCAATGCAGGAGCGCAAGCACTAGGGTGAGATGGGACTAGGGCGAATGTCCGACGTGCTTGCAAGACAATGCGATAAGAAGTTGCCTGAGACTTGCGCTCTAGTTGCCGTCACAGTACGTAGAGCTGCTATGAGTTGCTACAGTTGCAACTTAAGTGGCCGCAGCTCCTTGCCTCCTTGCTCATGGTGGAGACGTCCGGCCAAGTGAGGGACGATGCCGAGGCCGGAGCCTTACTTTCAACTGGTCTTCAACCCAAGGGCCGTACCTAGGGATCCTGTCATGCAGTGTCCTGAGATTCCTCAGATTCTGTCTGAGGCATTGCTTCAAAAAGAGCTCCAGGCCATCGATGCCCGCACCAGCCTCAGAATTCCCAAGCGCTTCCACGCGCTTCTCGCTTCTGTTCGGCGCTCCTTGCAGGGCTGGCGTCACTGCGCGTGACACCAGGCTCGGTAACGGATTGAAGTGCGCAGTTGGAAGCCGCAACACTGCTGCTGCTTTGCAAATCTTTGCAACATTCTTGGAGCATGTTTTGGTCGGAGAGGTGCCGGAGCTGCAAGCCAGAGCCAGGCCAGGCTGGGGATTGCAAACAAGAAGAATCGTGGGACATATTGGATTATGTGGGTAGTTGTTATGCTTGCATTCGTAGCCCACCAGCTGTGACCTCTCTCCGCGATCGTTCCATTTCTTGTGCTCCCTTCGCTCGAAAAAGAGCGCTAAATGTACGTGAAGATTTAACGGTGCCAAGATGGAGCAATGAAGCGCAAGTGGCGGGTTGCATCGCAAGGCCAGGAAAGGCTTCAGCCCTTCTCCCAGGCTCAGGCCGATGTGGTCTTCTGGGAGTAGCTGGCTTTCTTTCTTGCCTTGTGACATCGTAGCCAGACAAACTCGTTGCATTTGCTGGCTTTGCATGCAAGCTTCCCGGCTTGAGCTTTAGCTGAAAGTCCGATACACCTTCAAATGTACTCCGTTTACACATGAAAGACAGGTAAGAGGAAACGCGCTAGAACGGTTGATGCAAGCTCAGATCTCTGACCCTGCCGAATTGCATGCGAAATTGCACAATTACTCCGCAGTAGCAGCGCAACTGCAATGACTTCAAAATGGCTGGCCTTGCCGATGCTTTTTCAGACGTCACTGGGAAAAGATTGCTGGAGCCCGCCCGAGACGTTGGCCGCGCCGAAGCTAAACCAAAGCCACAGCGAGTGGCTGGCTGAGCTGAAATCCTGGCGCCACAACCACTCGCAGGGATACAATGCCGAGGCATACAGAGACCCATCACTGACTTGGACAAGGACATCTTTTGTCCAACCACAGATCCACCTGTACGACCTTTTTCTCTTCAATGGTTCCTGGACGGTGGATAGGTACTTGGATGATTTGGATCATCGCTACGGTGGGATCGACTCGGTGCTCATCTGGCCGACGTACACAAACATCGGAATTGATGAGAGGAATCAGTTCGACTACTTTCGAGCGGTGCCCGGTGGACTCGCAGCCTTGTCAAATCTCACGGAAGCCTTCCACAAGCGGAACGTGAAGGTTCTGTGGGCGTACAACCCCTGGGATCAGGCCACCAGGGAGGAGGGCCAGCACTGGGATGTCATGGCCTCCCTCCTGAAAGCCAGTGGAGGCCAGGGGAAAAAATAGGGGGAGCTACAGCTAGTGTGTTCAGAATAAGGAGAAGGAAGAAATGGCGGCACGTCCAACTATTGATTGCCCCTAGCTGTGCACAGGTGATGGCTTCAACGGGGATACCATGAAAACCATCCCCAAGGCTTTCTGGCAGGCTGGCCAAGCACGGAGTTACTCCTTTGCGGCAGAGCCAGAGGGGGGAGGCATCCCTTGCAACGACGATGACTATTCGAGTGCAGGCCAGATTGATGCCCAACAATGCCTTTTTGCGCAGACAGGAGTGCTAGAAATCGGTTGCGCGGCTGCGCGATGCCAGATTCTGAGAAGGATGGACACCCCTCGGCTGGGGCTACTTCGGCCACAAGAGGGCGGACGGCATGACCATGGACTACGACTTCGAGCCCGGCCACTGGGATCACGAGGGGGGGGTCATTCAGTTGAAAATGAACAGGAATCAAAGGGGCTCTTCAGATCCATCATTCAGAAACTTGGGACCGACTCAGTTGGCATGCCCCCATTCTGCATAAAGAGAAGCTTCAGGTGTTGACAAGATGAAGTGGCTGGACCCGAAGGGAAGGCATCTGACACATGTGTGCGATCGATGGTCCAAAAGCCGTGCCGCAGCCATCCAGCTGGCCTTTTTCAACGGAGATGGCTACGAGTCATGGGCATGTTGGCTGCAGATAGATGAATTCCTGTGGAGCACTCTGCTCACCAGCATACTAGCAGTTACTAGCATGATTGCCCAGAGCCTAAGGAAAACATTTGGGGTCTCTTCAACAAGGTGACGGACAGGGACGCCGAGCTCCTCCGTCGAAGTGCCACCCTGCTGCGTTGGGCGGGCCAACGGCCGCTCTGCGAAAAAGAGCACCGGAAGCGTTCCACGGACTCCACGGTGTCGAGAGGCTTCATGTTCTCGGGGGCCCAAGGAACTTGAGCCATGACTTTGACAACTGGATCCCGCACGCGCCTGAGGCCGCCTGCTAGTGATTGGGGGTAGGGGGGAGGGGGGGGGCCGGGGGAGGGGGCATTTTGGCAATTGGACAGTTGATACAGTTGCCTTTGCTTGCACGTGCGATGGCGAGATCTCCTGTCAGGCCACAGATGCGCTGCATGGCATTTTCGCCTCCCGCTTCGAGAAGGATGGCGAAGCCTTGTGGCTCCTCATCAACAAGGGCAACCGTTCAGAGATCACCGTCGCAGACTTATTGCAGATCCCGCTGTGCCTCCAAGGAGGTAGCAAGTGAAGAGACTTGAAGGGGGGCTGAGGTGCACGTACCCGCGACCTACCTTGGTAAAGGCTACGAGCTCTTCGATCTCTACCATGGCCTCAGGGACCAGCACTCAGCCAGAGCTATCAGCTCATGACATGGCCCACGACATGTCCATGATTATGCATGAATATCCACATGTCAAGATGTTGCCTACTGAAGGTCAGCCCTAACGGCGGCACCTTGGGTGAAAAAGAAGTTGACAAATGGCAACTTGCCGTGCCGTTTTTGAAATCGTTCAATCATCCTTCAATCATCCCACGCCCTTTGCTGAGGCGTGGTAAACGCAAGCATCGAAGCCATCGGAATCTCTGCTCTCTTCGCAACAACTCGCGGAGCCCCGCAGCCACTCGGGCCGCAAGCCTTTTTTGGCGCCTCTTCGCCGGTTAAGGCCTTCCCAGACTTAGCGCATGACCTTGAACAGGGAGCTGCTGGAGAAGATGAGGGTCATGTCCAAGCATCCCCTCGTGACTTTGCGGGGAATGGCCATCGCAAACAGGGGAGGGGAAAAAGAGAGATGTAGCGCAGGACTGGCAAGCATACTAGCCAGCATCTCAGAGCACTTGCCGAGGGTTCAGGGTTTGTTTCCAGTGATTCGGGGCCAGAGCAGCTGAGTTAGATCCACACAACACTACCCAGCCTCCGTCACAATAACCGGCCTTCAGTATCACAGCTGGCAGCCAAAGCGACTTAACCACCCAACCGGGGATCGGTCTGGGAGAAGAAGGAAAAAAAGGTGAGGGAGAGAGAGCACGACCAGAAGAAGAAGAGCACGACCTGTCTTCACTTGTTTTTCATTAGTGGGGGGATCCCCCGGCACCTACCAGTTCTCCAGAATCAACGTCTCTCCGTGTTTTTGCACTTATGTTGTGTCACCAAACCGAGTTCGACGGACGATGGGCACGCTTTGCGCGAGGGGGCTTCCGGGGTGGGTCCAAATTTGTGGGCGGGGACAGAAATTCTTCCTGCAGAAGCAGAAGAAGAAGAGGCAGACAGAGACGAGACGGAGCCAAACAGGGGTGCACGCAGCGCAGCGGGAATTCTCAGACCCTTCCCAAGGCCATGTTTTCTGAGACCTGGCACGTTCTGCAGCAGGAGATGGACGCGAGGCGACTTGAGTTTTTGCATGTTGTTGCTCTTAACTGGGCGCGCGCGTTTGTACGTTTGAGGCCATCGTCCAAAGTCTTCAATGCCTCAAGTCCACCACCGGAGATGGTGTTGCAACTCGACAGTAACATAGTAACACATGGGGTGAGGCCGGCGAGGCAGGCTCTGCTTGTGAACACACAGTGCCGCTGCATTGGCTTGGGCTCGGGGTGGCAGTTCCAAAGTTTCTGGAGCCGGCTCTCCATATGCAAGAAGCCGAAACTTGCTTAGCATACCTTCAGAGGTCGCACGTGCAGACTTGACATCGTAGTACAGCGCAGCAGACGCATCAGATGCCAATGGCAAGCAGGAGCCTCCTGCGCCAGAGGTGGCAAAGACACCTGGTCGCTCTCGCATTTCTCCTGGGTGCAGTCTGTGCACCTGGTGGAACCTTTGCTCTCGGGGGCCCGGCGGTCGGACGCCCGGCGGTTGGTCTCCGTTCCCGTCATTTACCCGAGTTTGCAAGAGCTTCCCGTCCTCGCACGGCTCACACAGCGCGGCCCTCGCTGGTCGCAGGCCAGAAACGAAGGGCGAAGCAGCGTATGGACCTTTGCAAAGCATTCTGCTAGAGCTTCGAGTTTCCGAGAGCAGTAGGGGGAAGTCCAGCACTAGCGGGAGCGCTCTGCAAAGCTCCAAGCTCCCTGCCAGGTACGCAGCTGTTGCTTCCCGTGGCTGCCTCCGTTCTGGGATTCCTCGGATTCGAAGCAGCCCGACAGCTCAATGACGGTGCGGCATTGAAAGATTTAATCCAGAAGTACACAAACGTCATCGTGGTCGATTGCCCAGATGGGGTGCCGTCAGATGCACCAGCAGATGGGGTGTACTGGTACGTCAAGGATCCTGATGTTTATCGGCGCGTCCTGGTGCAGGGCGATCTAGGTTTGGGAGAGAGTTACATGGATGGACAGTGGGACTCGAACGATGTGGAAGCCTTCGTCCGCGAAATGATCAAGCTCGAGCCGGTGAAGAAGGATCTGGGCCTAGCCGGGCTTCCCTTGTTGGCCAGCGCAGTGGTTGGCACGCTGTCTTGGCTGCTTTTCCCTGGGAATTCTCCCACAGGGGCAAAGGAAAACATTGCCAGGCACTACGACATCTCGCTGAAGCTCTATGAGCAGATGCTGGGACCAACAATGCAGTCCCTTGGATGATTTCTGGGCGTCGCCATTGAAGGTGGAGCATGCTTTAATATGGAAGACACGTTCTCAATATAGGCCATCAAAAGAAGGTGAGAGTGAGAGTGAAAAGGGGCAAGCAAGGGCCCCCTGAAAAAGGCAAAGGCTTTTTCATGTGGCAGCATCTGGCAGAACCCTCTGCTGCCTCTTCAGGTATTCGGGGGCATACTACCACAAGCCCGGCATGAGCCTCGAGGAGGCACAGCTCGCCAAGATGAGGCTCGTGGCAGAAAAGCTGGACCTGAAGCCCGGCATGAAGGTTTTGGAGCTCGGGTGCGGCTTCGGTGCTTTGGCCGACCTTATTGCCACGGAGTATGGTGTAGAGGTCACCGGAGTGACTCTCTCAGAAGATCAGTATGCATATGCGAAGGAGCACTTTCAGAACCCTGCCGTGGACATTCGCCTGCAGGATTACCGAAGCATGACCGGGCAGTTTGACCGAATCTACTCCGTCGGCATTTTTGAACATATAGGCCGCAACTGCTACGAGACCTACTTCGACAAGTGCTACGAGCTTCTCAAGGACAATGGCATTATGGTGATACATAGCATTGGCTTTGCCCGGCGAGGGGAGTGGAACCACGGTGGATGGATGAACAAGTACATCTTCCCCGGGGCCGAACTTCCAACCATGTCCCTTGGCCTCCTTTGAACCCATGTAGACGTAGCCGTGCAACCCTTGTGTTCTCTCATTTAAAAAGGCACAAGGTGTTGCAACGCCCTCCTTGTTGACCATGCCCAGGTCACATTTCACACAGGAGTTCAACGACCGGTGGCACATGGAAGATTGGCAGAGCTTCGGTGTGAGCTACCTTGTAGTAAGCTTTGAGCTTTGGTGTGAGCTACCTTGTAGTAAGCTTTGAGCTTTGGTGTGAGCTACCTTGTAGTAAGCTTTGAGCTTTGGTGTGAGCTACCTTGTAGTAAGCTTTCACATGCCTGGAGCGACTGTTGGCAGATCTCTCAGAGGGTAGAACGCGTAGGTTCCCTTTGCCGCCCCTGTTAGTGGGGTGCCAAAGAGCGGCCTTTACCATGGAGGCGCAAGCAGCAGAGGCCGAAGCGGCACAGGCCGCCTCGGCCGCAGAGACTACTCAGTCCCCAGAGCCCCTGACGACGCAGATGATCGATTTACACCCTGATTCTTTCGACTGCGGGCCGGCTCCGAGAACCCCACCAGCCAAAAGGCGCTGGACGGACGACTCCCAGGAGCAGGAGATCCTGACACCGCCAGGGCTGAAACGACTCTCGCGGAGCAGTCAGCGCAGTTGGCACCTTTCGAAGCTGGCAAAGCTTTCGTCACCAGTTGCCAAGGCATCCACAAGTACAGCAGCCGCCAGCACAGCAGTTGCTGGCAACGTCCTAGACGTGGAGATGCTTTGCAGTACATCAGATGCCCAGTCAACCACCGTCCAGTTCCAGGAGTTCCCAGAAGACATCTTGCAGTACAGGCTGTTGAACCCAGCATCCTGTCATGAAACTCGCGCAGCAAAAGCGTGCCTCGAGACTGCCTAATGCAAAGCCCTAGGCGGCAAGCCCTCAACCCAAAATCTCATTCCAGACCGTCAAACTCCCAAAGCCCTGAATCCTCCCACCCAAACTCAAGTGCAAGGAGCTTCGGACTTAGCTACGCCAAGACTCTGCGCGAGTGGAAGAATCGGCTCGACAGTTGGAATGGGCTCGAGGAGTTTGAGGTGCGCTTCCGCCGGATGTGGGACCCCTGTCTGCAGACCGAGACTCGTTTTTTTAGGTCTTCCGGCGCCGAGTGGGGCATGTAACTTGTGACTTGTAGCCATAGGCTATTCCGTACGCAAGCGGAAGCCAGGAGTACTACTTGCTTTGTTGCGCTGCCTCTTTCGAAGCACGCCGAACGAAGCTTTGGCAGACACTTGCACGACGAAGCAGCTCTTTTTCTTCGAAGGTTTAGTATTCCAATGGCCACCGTAAAATTCGCTTAAGAATCGGAAACAAGACCGCGAGTGAATGGCATGTTGGCATTGATTTAGTCTGTCTTGCACCTTCTCCGTGTCCTGATAATATTCAAACAACAGGTGAGCGCATGAACACCATTACATGAACCAAATCATGCGAATTTATTTGTGTAAAACAGCTTGAACCCAAGTCTGTCCAAGTGAGGATTGTTTACACAAAGATGCCAGCTGCCACGCAGAGGGAGGATGACTGCCACCACATCCGGCAGCCACTGATCTCCAGCCGGCCAAAGTCTGCCAGCCGATGGAACACCGAGATCAGCTGAATCAGCCTAGGAGGGGGGGGCGGCTCAAGATGGGGAGGGAGGGCTCTCTTGTTGCCTTCGGCTTTCTGATCAAGTTTAGACCGGTCAGCCTATCCACTTCCAGCCCCAAAGCGCGGAAGGAAAAATGGGCTTTGGCATCTTGTGCGCTTGGAGTTTTGCCTTGAGTGGCCTAAACGTCTGGAGATTGATCTACATCACGAGCCATGTTTGGGTCTCCATTGTAGTACTGGTATCTTCCTTGCAGCTGTAGGAACCGACATAGCCCATAACCCTGGATCAACCTTCTACAAAGGGGAGAGCCGTGATGCAAGCGATCGTCCTTTGCACTCTGCATGAAGTGGTCTCCAGCTGAGGTTGCCCCGCGTGAACTTCAACTTTGCCGTTAGCGGGACAGAGTTTGAGGGTGGCTGTGATCCGACCGACGATCCGAACCAAGTGTGCCACAGCCTTAGCATCTGGCTCTGAAGGCAACGTCGCTGCGTCTGCCGTCCAGCTTCAACTTAGATTCTGTCCCAGAGGTTGCACATCCGCCTGTCGGGAACATGGAGGTCCAGGCTGCCAGTGCGGCGTTATGCAGCTGGAGTATTTTGGACATCTACTCAGTCCGACTGTTCAAAAGCGCCATGCCAGTAAGCAGGGTGAAATTGGGTGAATCCTCCGACCTGAGGAGTCGACGTACAGTATCCTTGGGAAACCCGACCTGATCGGAATCACAAGAAGGAGCTTGATCTAGGGCCACTGCTTTTTGATCGCGATTTGGCCGCCTTCTTAGTCTGGACCGCAACACGGGCCCCTGTCTCAAACTGTGGAAAAGAATGCAGCAGCACAGGTCACCAATTCCGATTACCTGCAGTATCTGAATGCAAGCGGAAGCTTGACGGAGAAATGGCCCTACAAGGCAATCACTGCTTGCAGCAGTAGAAACGACAAGCGTGTGTGAGGATATCATCCTGCGGACAAGTTCAACTTCCTGAAGCATTGGGACATGGGCCGTCCAAAACCAGGCTTCCAGCATGTCAGTCGCAGTAGTAGCAGCAGCAGCAGGAGTAGCAGAAGCAGCAGCAGTACTCGCAGCAGAAGCAGGAGTACTAGTGGTAGTGCTAGTATTAGTGGTGGTGGTCGTCGTCGTCGTAGTAATCGTAGTAGAAATGAGCAGTAGGAGTAGGGATGGTAGCAATTAGTAGACCACCACAGTACTACAGATACATGTATAAAGCTGCTTTTGGGGAGGAGTGCTTTGCTCCAACTTTACTCTCTACTTCTTCGAGATTCTAGTCACAGTCTTCTGTGCATACATCTTGCTTGCTGCAAGAGTTGGAGCATCAGCAGGCGACGAGCAGAAGCCAGCTGTGAACATTGGGTTCCAGGAAGCGGAGGCCTACTGCCGTTACTATGGAAAGAGGCTGCCCCACAGCTCCCTGGCGATTGGCATCTGACTGTAATAAACATGTCAGAATCAGGCCCGAAGCTCAAGAGCAAAATTGAACGAAGCTGCGGCGGGAAGCCCACAGCAAAAGATTTTTTTCAAAAGCGAAGGGATATAACATCTTTCGCGAGGAAATTGCAGCTTTGCGAATTACAAACCATTGCAAGCAGACTTCAGCGAGAACATGCGGGGAACGATGCTAATTGTAAACGCTTGCGCGCGCCGGCCGGCCAGGAAAGGAGGAAAGAGGGTTTCTGCAAAAAAAGGGGAGGAAGGGTCCAGGTCCGGGGGTCGTAGGGAGGTTAAAGGGGTTAAGGGCGTTTGAGGTCCACACAAGGGATGGGGGGGGGGGCCCAACCTCTGCTCCTCACTCACCTCAGCACGCGGAAAATGTTCCAGCGATCGCCTGAGTCCCGGACCCTTTAAGAACCCTGCAACAAGTCTGAGCCTAGAATAAGTAAGGGGCCAGCGTCCCTAAGCGGTCCCTATTCCTCGTAATGCAGAGTTTTTTTTGGGGTTTAAGGGTAGGTTCCTGGGGTCCTGGACGAATCCCAAAATGCTCGAGGAGGTCCCAAGGAAGCCTGTCAGTGGTCCCCTGGAAAACCGCAGTCCCGAAAAAGTCCAGGAACCGGGGTCCTGGAGCTCGGAAGCCCAAGAACGACATTTGCAAACCTCAATGCGGAACCTGGGCCCTCAACCGTTTTTGGACCCCAGCTTGACTATGGCCATGCGCCTTAGTTAAATTACACGTTGCATGAAAATGGTTTGTTGGCTTGCCGTTGAAGGCTTGATTCAGAGTCAGTGTCTGGACTCATGTGCCTGTGCATGTCTTGAATGTTCTGCCTTGCTTTCAGTGCGTTGTACCGGTTTGTAGCTTGTGCTGGCTCCATGAGGCTATGAGTGGCAACTAGCAGCTCAGGGGCAAGATGGGAGGAGGTATCCTTGGGGCCATGACTGGGATCCTTCTGCTGTCCCACCTCCGGGCCGAGGGCCAAGGAAGCTGAGAAACGACTCTTCACACATTTGAGAGGGTGCCAAAAGGGTGCCAAAGGGTACCATGATGTGCTAAGCACTGCAGGTCATGACCCTGTCGCCATCGCGCAGTATGAGAAGGGTGCCTCTGTCTTTGGCGTCCGCGATCTAGTTGGGAACGTGTGGCAATACACGGACTCCTTTCGGGATGAGCACACCAGGGCAGTTCTGCTGCGTGGGTCAAGCCGCTACAACCCGCAAGTATCCGAAGCGTTCCCCTCCCTGCACCAGTCCGTGAATTGGTGCCTCGGCTGATCATGTATCCGATTTCGAGAGCAGTTTTCAAGGAAGTGTGAACACGTGCTCAGGTATTTCCCTCCAGCACATGAGTGGCGATCTCAGAGAGTGTAGTAATTACCCTGGACAAGGGTTCCTGCGTGTTCCCGTGCAAGCGGCGTTTACCTGCATGATGCATCATCATGTCGAGGCTCAACAAGCACTCAAAATACTTCCTCATGAGCAGCTCGGCCACAGACAGGGAGCTTCTGTAAGACATGTAGCCATGCCATGCGCGATCAGCATTGGCCCAATTCGCCCCCCCCAGGCAACAGCTACGAGCGTGCTGGGACTCTGGGTTTTCGATGTGTTGCAGATGTGGCCAATGGTGCGGCCGCTCCATACCATTACCACAATCACCACAGCACAGACGACTATGCAGACCGCCCGGAGGTCCAATTCATTTAAGCGCCGATCTCATCAGAGATTCTCCTACCCGGTCAGAGCAGAGCACCCGGCAAATGCCACGACGTGGTGCCATGTACATATTGTACCAATACTTCTCTGCGTCTCGCCATCCCTGGAAAAAGTTGACAGCTTGGCAAGATGTGTTCGGTCCCTTACACGCCAGAGGTCTCAGGAAGCAGCCAATGGCCAAATCCTGAGTAGTTTTTTCGTGAAGTGCTTGGCACTCTGCGCGCACATTCTCGGTCCTGGAGAGAAGCCAACCCTGAGGAGCGGAGGCCGCGAAGCCCATGAACGCGGCCAAGGCGCCAGTGCGGCCTTAGCGCTTTAGCACTTGCAAAGTTCCACTCAGGCAAGGCAACGGAGGAATGTAGCTTAACGGGCTTACTGCAGCTCATCAATGTAGCAGTATTAAGGAACCTTGAACCCATGTTGCTTGCAGGCAAAGGCTGGGTCACGGACTCGGACATCTCGTTTGTCAAAGCTTGACTCCTCTGGAAGTTGCTGAGATCGCCAGCTGCCGCAAAGTCTGCAAGGCTCGATGGCTCCACCCCAAAGCTAAAGCAATGCATCTGTGAACATGGTCGAATAACAGTTTGACTTGAGTTCGGAGTAGATTCTTAATACATGTTGCGAGGAAAGCGTGGGTTCCAGCCGCCCCAAAGGCCTTTGCAGATTGCAGAAGACGAGAAGTCACGACGGCAAGGTTTGCGCACTTTGCACTGGACAGGTCGTCGATCGCGGGCCTGAGCCAAAGCAAGCCAGCCTCGCAGAAGGCCTTGATAGTTGCTGCCCCAAATATCTTCCTCAACACAGATCACTGAGCTAATGTGAACCCTCCTGTTTAAACGGGACCCCGGACCTTAAACGGGATTAATGTTGGACCTGCTGTAGTGGGGGCCCCCTCTATGAAGTCATTTTGGCTGGGCTATTCAGGACACCCTGACTGTTTGGGGGTGCGCGGTGGGATCCTGAATTAAGTCAAAGCGACCGGGCGCTGTAAGAAAACTCCACGCGTCGCGCCTTCAAAATTAATTTCCGGGCATCGCTGCCCCTTTTGAAGCCCGCCCGATTAACATCATATACACCCCCGGGACCGTGTAAACAGGGACAAGCACGGCTTCGACTGTTCTTGGGGGCAAGAGGCGGGGCTTTGAAATCCAAGGCTCCAGTTTACAAATGCTGGGCCTGAAATCAAGAAGCCAAGAATTGAAAGGTATTCAGCGCCCGTGCACCGCCCTCTGAAAGGGTGAGATCCTTTTAGAAGATTTCGGGTTTCGTGGGCTCAGGTTCAAAGCTTGGTGAAAAACAAGCCGACGACCCTTAGAAAGAAAATCAATCCCCCCCCAAAACAGCTTGTCTCTATAGAGGAGCCCACTGCACTTCTCCGAACAATCCCACAGAGGGGCCAATACCAAAGCGGCCGCATCACTACAGCGGGTGGCAGGACGCGCCCGCTGGCAGCGCATCACGAAGCGACTCGAAGAGGAAAAGTTGCAGACAGCAGAGCAGTCCAAGGCCACTGGAGGGTCTTCAGACTGCAGCCACACAAGCTGAGCAGAACGTAGAGCCTTTTCGGCATGCAGCAATATGTGAGGGATTCTGAGGAGGGCTCTTGGGCGTGCGACTGCAGGCTGCGGCCAAAGCAAAGCCAAAACCCAAAGCCTCACGTGCGGGGTCCGCATCCGCGCGGCCAGTGTCTCAATGACGTCTCCAATGTCTCAGGTTTGCGCTTTCTTCTTGGCATGCTCGGCTCCTTCATTCTCTTGGCCATTCTCTTGGTGCGCGTCTTGCCTTCGAGGCTCAGCACGGGCCGCAGCTCGCCCGAAGCTGCGTCGCAGGCGCTCCGGGCGTGAACAGCAGAAATGACGCCCCTATAGGCCATGGACTCTGATTCGGCGCCAGGTGGCGAAGCCCATCGGAGCGTATGTTGGTCCGGAGCACACCGTGCCCCTCGGCTCGGCTTGTGCTGCCTCGTGGCTTGAAGAGAGTGAAGAGAATATGAAGAGAGGCTACCACTCAAGCACATCGCTTCAGCACTCGCTATCGCACAAGGTCGGTCAGCTTGGAAGCAGCTGCTCCGGACTTGCTAGAGGCGGCAGAAACCGGTGTCCTGAGTCTGGTGCTGCTGGTGTTCACTTCATGCATGCTTGAGTTTGACCGTGTTGGCGCTATTGGGTTTCTTGAAATGTTCTCAACTGACTTACATACTTGATTTAATGTGATTTATATCCCCATGAAGCTGAGTATCTGAAGCCCAAGTCAGGGGGCACAGCTCCACCATCGGCTTGCAGGTGGACTTCTCGAAAGTGCTTTTCTCTGTCCAGGCATCCTCTTACCTGCCGCCCTGAACCCAGAGTGTCAGGCAGCCCGCCCCCTACCCAAAACCCCTAAACCCTAAACCTTTCTTCATACGTATCTCCAAGAGACGTGAGCCCACAGTCGAAGGATTGAGTTGCTTGATCCGAAACCCAACTTAAAGTGACCTATCCGGAAGCAGATCATCACTTGGCATTTCCGGGGGAGGGACGGTTACTGCAGCGTTCTGAGGCCAGCCATAGAGCTCCCGCCGGCCGATACGGTCCGGAGGAAGTTCGCCGCAGCGGCCGAAATGGCCTCAGTTTGTGACAGTTTGTGCCTCGGAGGCCTCGGGTTCCAGAAAGAAGCTGAGTGTGTGCGCGTGTGTGTTTTTTTCGCTTTGCTTTGGAGGCCGTCATCTTGGTGCATCTTGGGTGTTTTGACAGCTGAGGAGCGGGTGGTTCCTGTCCCCGTTGGTGCAAGCGAGGCTCCTTCCCCGCCACAGCTGCACAGCAGGCAGCGCATGGACTGTCCATGTGGCCATGCTACAGCGAGAGGTCAGGGGAGCTGCGCAACAAGCGCAACCTTCCAGGCAGACGGTGACGCATTCCCCCGATAATTCAGTGAATTTCCTGGCCGATGCGCGCAACAAATGCATTGTAAGAGTGTGGTG
Source organism: Symbiodinium natans (assembly GCA_905221605.1). Lineage (NCBI taxonomy): Eukaryota > Dinophyceae > Suessiales > Symbiodiniaceae > Symbiodinium > Symbiodinium natans. The sequence continues at coordinate 216,869 of CAJNDS010000024.1, forward strand.
GAGTAGCAATGCTGGAACCAGCCGGACAGAATCAAAGGTCCCTTCATAAAAGCTCCAGCGCTTGGTGCACAGGTCACTGCTCGATCTCTCGGCACCAAGCTGACAGGTCTGGCCTCATCACAGTACTAGTAAGAGCTTAGAAAGGGAGACACCATGCACCATGCACGACTGTTCCAGAAGTGTGCTGTGGATTGTGTAGGGATTGTGGATGGTGATAGTGCGAGGCTTTCGGCTTCCATGTTCTCCCGAGCCGAAATGACGGACTTACAAGTACGGCCCCGAAACAGTGGCCGGAAACCTGTAGCTCACGGCTTGCAGCCACAAAGCTTGGCACAAGGCGAGCTCGAGCATCATGAGTGCAACCTGCACAGGCTGCTGCTCAAAGTAATCTCGCGAGCGCCGTAAGATCACAAAGCTACTGCACCGAGCGTCTCTGCTTTAATTAGGTTAGCCGTGGAGCCGAGCAGTATTCTGCCATTTCTGAAATCCCGTTCGGAAAACCCCCGCAAGCCTAAGCTTTACTGTTTAGCGTACACGTCACTTGATGACTGCATAAGCTCAATGCCGAACGCGAAGCGTGCAAACTTGTCACAAGTCGCAAAGCAACTTCTTTTCCGGCTGCACAATGAACAACCACCTTTACAGCTGCGCAGCGATACAGCCAACCTCGTGATAAGTTGAGCACCGCTCGTAGAATTGCTCTGGTTCGGCACAATGTCATCATTTTCTGGAGTGCCCCCTTCAATGGTCATTAAACAAATATCAGTCGTCATGAAATTCGACATCCCATCACTACTTAGAAACAGCGTTCAACCCCCATCCATTCTCTCGCAACGGTCAAGTATGGGGATATTTCCCGGCATTTGCGGTATGTGGTGGCAAGAGATTCAGGAACAAGGACGGTCAGGCATCAGCATTGGATTTGAATTTGCTTCTGAGCTGGTGCCATGGCACCCAAACGCGGAAAGGCGGCAGACAAAGCAAGTGAGGACACGTCGGCTACAGCCATCCATGAAGTCTTGCACAAGTCAGTGGGTTGGCAGTGGGCTGTGCGAGGACTATGACTCTATGACCTTGGCTGCACTCAAGACGAAGGCCCAGGAGCTGGGAGTCGTCCAAAGTGGCACCAAGAAGGACAGCGCCCAGCGAGTCTCAGCCACTGAGATACATGGCGGCTTGAGGATTGCAACCCACTCAATGCGCACCAGCCAGCAGTTCATGGCTAGACATGCAGGATCTCATCGAGCGCCTGCGCGCTGTTGCTCAACCTAAGACACCCGGGCTGCATCTGGATGTGAATCAGTGAAGCCCTTGACGCTCTCTTCCCGTGAAGCCCATTAATGATTCAATGGACCGGCTAGCCCCAGGAAGCGTGCCGCTCCTGCTCCGCCAGCAGAGGAGAAGGCGCCCAAGCGAGGCCACTTGGGGCGGGGGACTGGAGCAAGGAAGCCATGCTTCGTGGTGGTGTGCCAGCCATGCCCAAATATTCTTGGGCGATGTGCCAGATATGATGCGTCACGCGATGCAAATGTAGAGATGCAGTCATACATGCCGCGGCTTGATTCATCGCAGGGAAGGCTGAGTCCGGGCCCGTCGAAAAGGCCACGTGCAGCAGAGCGGGGTCAATGAAGAATTCCCCTTGTTGAAAAAAGCGCTCAGAGCTAGAGAGTTAGGGGTGCAGCGAGCACTGGAGGCGGAGCCCAAGGGCAAGGCCAAGGCGAAGGCCAAGAGCCGGGGCAAGGCAGCTGAGGAGACCGGTATCGTTATTGCGTCGCGTCCATGCTGAAGCGCTTATGCCTGACAATATCCAGCTTTCGTCTCATGAGTCGACGCAGAGGGCAACCCTGATTGCACATCGCATTTGTGTGCCCCGAAGTGAGGGCATCTGCCGAGGAGGAGCCACCGAGCCCCAAGGCCAAGGCCAAGGCCAAAAGCCGCCCCTCCAAAGATGAGGAGACGCTGGCTTTGTTTGATTGCTCTGCTCAGAAGTCCCCACATTGGTGGAGCTTGGGCAAAGAACCTGGAAAGAGTACCCTTTGCTCAGGAGCCACCGAGCCCGAGCAAAGCAAAGGCCAAAGCCAAGGCCAAGGCCGGTGTCAAGATTTCATGCGAACAGCAATGTGTTTTGATTCTCGGTTTCTTGGGATGCGCGCGCAGTGACGACGTAGCAGTGCAGAGTGGAGATCAACGAAGAACGATGTAAATATCATGGCCCAGAATTGAAGTAGTTTGCTAGAGGCCAACCCGACGGCCAGCCAAGACGATCCTTCTATGGGCCCAAGCCTAGATGCCGAAGCCTTGGCCAGAGACCAAAGCATTAGCTGCGACATTTCTGCATTTGGCTTAAAGGCCTAAAGATGATACCTCTGGGCATTCATGGGGGGCATTCGGATTGTTTTGCCAAAAGCTGCAACGCAAAAAATAAGCAAACCAGAGCATCTCGAAACTCAGGACATTACGCCAGCAGAAGGTGAGATCTTCTATGAAGACGGGACTTGGAGCGCTGTCCTCGATGAGGGAAGGCATCACAGTGGAGCTCTTCCTACAAACAACTACTTGGGAAGCATCACAAGAGGACGAATCGCAATGTGATGTTCTTGGGTGTTGTGTATCAGCACTTCCTTCCGTACACTTTCCCGTCGTTCCAAGGCGTGGAGAACGCAAAGTCTGCGCGCTCAACGTGCAAAATCTGCAAGGATAAAATTGCAGCACAGTGCCTGAGGCCAGGGACCAAGCGGAAACACATTGGATATTGCTTGACTTGCGACTGTGCTTGCAGGATTGGAAAGACGGTGAAGTCTGACACGTTCGATGGCAACATGACGATGTGGTATCATGCAGGTTGCCTCTTGCATCTCGGTTAAAAAGTCGGATCTGTTGCGATTTGGTTCGGCCTCCGCATCCGCGCTGCCTCCGATTCATTCGGAGTCTGTCCTCGCACTTTCTGTAACAGAGGTCTCCTACTAGAAAACCACGCGTTCCCTCTCCACAAAACTAGCACAATTCCTGAGTCACATGCAACTTGCTTCACGGTTTCGAGGGAAGGCATGAGCACTCTCCCCTCTCTCCGCTCTCTCCCCCCTTTATCCTTTCTCCCCTCTCTCCCCTCTCTCCCCTCTCTCCCCTCTCCCCTCTCTCCCCTCTCCCCTCTCTCTCTCTCCCTCTCTCTCCCTCTCTCTCCCTCTCGCTCTCTCGCTCTCTCTCTCTCTCTCTCTCTCGACCCTCTATCTTTTGTCTTCTCTCTCTGTCTCCTTCTTTGTTCTCTCTATTCTATCTTCTCTCTCTCTGTTATCTTTCTTTTTTTTGTCTGTTCTCTCTCTCTCTCTCTCTCTCTCCCTCTCTCTCTCTCTCTGTTCTCTTCTCTCTCTTCTCTCTTTGTTCTCTTTTCCTCTCTCGCTCTCTCTCTCTCTCTCTCTCGCTCTCTCTCCCTCTGTCTCTCTCTTTCTCTCTCCGGATCTGGTGGTCTTCCGCTTTTGCAGGGAAGAAAGAGTTGACACACCTACACGTACATGGTCTTTCATGTAGCCTACGCAGAAGGATTCCAGCGGCGAATGTACCTTCGGACCACCCCTGCAGAAGTGCCCATGAAAAAGCGGTTCCATCAGGTCGGGAAACATCCTGCCAAGCTCAGTAACGATCATCTCGGGATTTTCGAGCCTGCGGCCGGAGGAGCAGAAGGACATACGAATGACAGTCCCAATGCTGCATGGGCTTAAGTCTTAAGTCAGTGTAGCAATGGGCTGCCAGGCCATCGCCAAGTTCGTCCCCAAAGGGGAGGGTGCAGGAGCCACTGACTCCAAGCTGCGACCTGGCGGCAGAAGCCTGCAGAAGCGATGTATAACTATGTCGCGCCGCGTCTCGTGAGCAAAGCCCAGGGCCCAGCAAGGCAAGAAGCTCCACGAAATCTTGGATAAGCTGAATCAGTCAAGGCCTGAGTCGATCCGTTTCGATAGAAGAGATTCGAGAGTGGATCAGCCCACAGTGACTACAGCAACACTTCCTATGATCGTTCAAATGTGCGTCTACCTGCAGCTCAGGATGGCGCCGAAGCAGATTGCCGAGATGGCTGCAGTCTGGTCATCACTTCAGTTTGACACCCTTTGACTTTTTGCAGCTCCCTTTTTAAGATTTCTATACTTTTTTAAGAGTCGAGAAGAGCAAACGCGACGCGCGGGTCGGTTCGACTTGAGTGTAAGCCAAGGCATTGAACAACTATCCCGTGCAGAAGCTACATGTAAGCAGCAGCTTGCATGCATGCTGATGAATCCTGAGCTCGCATGACGAGCTGGGATTGCTCGAGGCAGGAGAGGGAGCCAACCTCCCCTAAGCCCGAAACTCCCCCCCCTCCACAACCCCCAAACCGTTGGCCCAAACCTCAACACCTATCAATCGATGCTCTGAAATCCTCCAAACATTCAAACCCTCCCTAAAGATCTGAAAAGCCTGGAAAAGGTTAGAGGAGTTCGGCCTCAACTTAGGCACCTTGGCACAGCTGTGTGCTGATGGCATCATGTTCGGTGCCACGCAGCCGTGCGAGGTTTGCAAGGACCGGTGGTTTCTCGTGTTTTCGCCAAATTTCGGCTTCCGGAGCAGGCATTGGCCCATTCGTGGGATGACCTTCAACAGCATTTCTCATTCCAAAGCGTCAGGACCATGGAAGGCCCGGTCCCATTCTGCTGGATGGAGAGGTGTACAAATGCGCCTTGAATTGACAGCCATCAATGTCAATCTCAAATTCTGCGAATTTCCTGAACACGTTGAGCACGTGGTTCACGCACACCATGAGGCTGCGGTCGAGTTTTGTCACACTAGGCATTGGCTGGGTATCGGACCACCTGAAGTGTGACTTCCAGACGCTTGGATTTGATGGCTCCCCCCGAGACTGGGAAGCTGTGGGTCACACTCCCTGTGCAACGCCCTAAACGCTAAACCGCCTAAAACCCCCTAAACCCCTGAACCCTAAAGCCCACATGAAAAGGATTTCTCTGCACAGGACCCAGACGCCGGAACGCGAAGTGTGGAAGCTGACGCCAGCGGCCAAACAGCAGCCCGGTCATTGTCAGCCAAACTTAAGAGGTTCGAAATCACTTTGAAAAACCTGAGCTCACTATAAAACCCTACCCCCCCCAGACCCAAAAACGTCCTTAAACCCTAAGAGTTCTGTTCCAAGGGAGATGGAACCGCAAGGAACGGGCCGTCCGCGCATCAGCTTGCGATCCGAGGTCGCTCGGGAACATGAAGTGCAAGGTGCGGGGGGGGGGGGGGGGGGATTCTCCAAAAATGGACACTCAGAGTATAAATAAGCCCGCGACCCATCTGAACTCATCTAGTCCCTAAATGAGCATGGCAGCTCTGGGGCTCTGCAGGTGGGGATCCGAAAGTTTGCCACGAAGATGTCCGAGGATGGCACACTGCCATCGCAGCCACTCGGGCATTAGAACCTGGTCACCTGGTGGCTTCCTCGTGATGCCTGTGTCAACTTCAAAGCTGCTGAACGATCTAACCAACACGCCGTAAAACCACAACATCCGCAAAACCACATTCTACGTATGTGGCTTGGAGCTGCAACTTGATCTTCAAAGGTCGCAGGCCTCGAGCTCATCGCAAGCGAGGCCGCCTTTGCTGAACTTGACGGTCTACTTGGCCAAGGCACGCGCAGTCCGCTGTCGTGAGAGTCGCTTTGTAGACATTGTCCTTTTGATGGAGCTCGTGTGCGTTTGGTGTCAAAGGGCTTCTCAGACGACAAGAAGAACGAGCTCGAAGAACCAGGGCCGCATGAGATCATTCAGACTGATGCAGGCATGCACTGAGTCTAATTCAGTGTCCCCGCAACCTGATGGCCACGAGGAGCTTGTCAAGTCCCACATGGGCAAAGTCTGCAAAACCATCACGAAGGCAGTCAAGCGCTGTCTGGCTGTGGAGCCTTCGCATGCTCCAGCTGCCTCTATTACCAGTGCAGAAGTTGCACGGTTGCGTCAAGTTTAGTGTTTCAGAGCAGACTGGAGGCAACATGCTTTGTTGTCTCCTCCGAAGAGCTCATTGAAGAAGACCCGGAGGAGGTGCAGGCGGCCTCAAGCACCGGGTTTCTGACATGTCAAACCTTTAGTTATCGTGCTTTTGCATGCTGCAAGAACAGCAGCGGCCGAATGTACCAACCAGTTTCTCGACAATGTGCATGAACGGGCTTCGCAGCTTTCTGGCTCAAGCTTCCTCAACCAAGTTCACGCCACACTAGCCTCCCAGCTGCGCTGGTATTGCCATATGATCCCCACAGAGAGCGCACTTACAGAGGCTAGCCACATTGCGCGACTCGCGTCCAAGCCTGCGATGCTGCTGTGCTAAGGGCGTTTGCAGTTTCGTTTTGTGGTCGGAGATCCCTGTCCGCGTTGCCATGCTCAAAGCGAGGCAGAGTGCTTCAAGCCCCCAGGTCTTCAAGTTCATCAGAGATGCAAAGGGCCAGCAGTACTGCACGTAATTGGAGTTTTGTCCGCTGACCTGCATGCAAGCCCTGCATGCTCGCGTTCATATAACTATACTCTTGGTGCCTGGCCTTGGTCAACGGCGGGTGCAGTCGTTGCAAAGATCCAGTTGCAACATATGCATACTCTTCAGGTGAGTCCGTCTCACCTGGAGCGTCCAATGCGATGCCTCATTTGTCTGATCAAAGACTCATCGGCTAAGCAAGAAGTACGCATCTGACAGGCACGCAGTCGTGAGCAATCGTTTCTCAGAGATTGCCTGTCAGAACTCTCGGTTCGAAGTGATTCGAAGCCTCTGATGGAATGTGAGGCTGCGAAGACGGAAGGTGTACCAGGTGTCGATGAGTTCTTCCTCTATAAGCTGGAGGCCAGGCTTTTGGGGAGTGGCGAAGCATCTGAAGAGTGAATCCCCACACGAGGCTGGGACCACGACCAACATGGCTCCGCCGACCTGCCACAACTTGACGAAGATTTTGCTTGGGTTTAGGGGCAAGGCTGCTAGTCTGCTGACCAGTTTTCCGGCCAGTCAGATCAAGGGCCCTCCTGGACGTCGTTGCAGCCGGCTTCGCGAGTGTAATGCGGTTTTGTATGCTTGCCAACCCACAACACGAAATCGGTTTAGTTAGGAGTTTGCATTGTGGTTGAAGGTGCTGCATTTGGTTGAAGCGAAATTTTCATTGTTCATCTCTTGAAACAAAAATGAATAAACGCGGCACCTCATCCGAACAAGTGCGACCTGCAGAGAAATTGCTTTGCGGTTGTTGCTCACATGTTCTTTCTCTTCCCTGCATCACTGTGAGCTCCGCTGCAGGAATCTCCTTTGGGGTGAGGCGCCCCGAATGTCTCGGTCTTAAACTTCACAGCAAAAGGGGAACTGTCGGGCTGAGTCGGGATCCGCGAATCCGTGAGGTTCAGAGCAATCGAAGAGACAGGCACTGCGAAAACAGCTTCAGCCCAAGACAGGCGTCTTCTAAAGCAACGCCTGTTGTCCAGAATCTTGCTGCGATTTGCCTTTAGGTTGAAAAGGAAGGCGTTGCCATGGATGTGGACATTGGAGAGTTGATGGAGAGGACCCACGTGCTGGTCGACAGGCTGCGCCAAACTAGCAGCAGAGCAGTCAACACAGAATTCAGCAGAGCATGCAGCAAAGCATTCATCAGCATTCAAGGGCTCTGCGAGTGAGGCACGCATGTGGCAGGTCCAAGAATCGTGTATACAGCGAGACTTTGAGCCAGACCGACCTGACTTCGGGCACAAACAGCTTCTACAAGCCCGGAGCCACAGTGATCGTGATGGTCACTTGCTGTCGACCTGAGCATAGCTCATGTTGCTGCGCATGCTGACCCTAGGCGAGCAAACGACTGTACCCCCATGTCAAGTTGGAGATGGTACCATTTGTTAACTCTCTACGAGTCTACCTACCTGGTACACGGAACAGATGGTGTGGTTCTGGTAACCTGCGCCATCTCACCGTTTCTTCCCCAAGCCCTTATCAATAAATGCGGGTGGTGATGGGGGAATGTGGGGGGGACCGGCTACATGAGTCAGATAAGATTCTGAAATGTGGAATTCAACTGCCCGTGCTAGGCTTTATCTGCTCGAATCTGACAAGGACCGACTAAAGCAGTTACATGGCATCGGGGTCGGCCAAGCAGGTGACTTGAACAGGCACATCTACGCTTTGCGGGCAGTCCAATCTCATGTGGGCCGCGAGGACTCGGGCAGCAGCTGCTACTGGGTCTGGCGAAAGTGGGGTCGTATAGGCGGGAACACAACGGATCACTGGATGCTAGCAGACTGAGCTAGTGACATGACGGTTTAGACATGTGCATGTCCTCCTGCGACTCTAACTCACATGTCACGAGGTGTCAATGTGGGTGGCACAAAACTTGAGGAGCCTGAACCCCAGGAACATCGCAGCTGCGCACTCCTTCGACTCCTGTGTGTCTCTTAAAAGGTGGAAGACCGACAAGGAGGCGGCCATCAGGTCCTTCGGCAAGTGGTACCTTGAGCAGGGCTCAGCTCTCACATCTCCTCACATGCACTTTCGTTTGAGTCGGAAGTTCCCATTAGGACAAGACCGGCAACACGTATGGGCACAAGCCTGGCGAGTTCGTGTCGCTCGGTGAAATTCAATGACATGTTGAGATGCGCGATGCGGGACGGTTCTGAGACTTGTAGAGCCTTCACATGCCCCACATGACCGTGAGTCAGCGGAGATGACAGGCAGAAGCCCGGCAAGTTCAGCCGGGTGGATGTGGCACACAAGGCCACAGCAGCCGCTGCGCCTCCGCCTTTGTATGGAATGCAGCCGCTGCTGGCAAAGGCTCTGCAGAAGAAGAAGGCGAAGACGGACAACGAGGACCCACTTCTGCCAGCCAGCTTTACCTCTTGGGGCCCCCATGAAGAGCTCTTCCTGCCCTGAATGGTACGGGTACCAGGAGCCTGATCCATCGCAAGAGGAGCCTCAGGAGAGGGTTGTTGCATTTTCCTGTCCTTCTGTTTCCAGTTCACAGGTCCTCTACTAGTAGTACAGGCTGCGAGTAGTTTGTCGGCTCCCAAGGATGGCCAGCCGCTAGGTCAGCTATCCAAGGCCGCTGGCAAGTCTTGGCAAGTCTGCTCCACACGATGGCACATGTCATTGCGGTACGCTCCGGTGGACCACAGCTCCCTCTTGCTTTGCCAGGCAGCCGTCGAGAAGGGAAACGCCGTCCTGGCCGCGGGCTGTGACACAATTGCGTTCCTTGACAGAATTTGGCAAGACCGGACCTCATTCCAGACGTCCACCTGAGGACACTATCGAGTCTGTCCTGTCAGGGGTTGCAGAAGGCCTCCTGCTTCAGTGCAGCACAAGCACTGACAATCACTGTGATGCTTGAAGCCTTCGGCTTTGATGCCAGGATGTCTTATTTGCAAAAGCATGCCGCGCTGCTTTATAAGTACACGAGTAAAGAGGGGCGCCTCTTGTGTTCCATCCTCCCCACTGGCAAACTATTGGGAAGGCGTGAAGATTTAATAGGGTTCCTTCCTTTCCGTCACCGGCGAACCTTTGAATGGAAGGCTGAAAATTGCTTCCGAAGAGCTTGCAGAGCTGTTTGACAGTCCTTGCCTCTAAGCCTTTAAGACTAAACCGGAACCGTTAGCCACAGCTTGGCTTAAACCGCAAACCCAACCCTAAACGTGCCAATATATCTTTGAAGGCTCATCAGTTCAACTAGAGTCCTGGTGATCTCACACTGAACCCTGCGCCGCGTTTTTGCGCTGTAGGTGCCTCGCTGTCCGCGGTGCAGCGAGCCACCGTGAAAAAGTCATCCGCAGAGTTGGGGCCCAAAACGAGACGCTGCTTCGGGCTTGTGGGATTGAGGGGCGATAAAGAGTTTAGGGTTCAGGGGTGCCATTGTTCCCGTCGTTCAGGGAGCACTGCTGCAGGTTCTACGCTCTCATTCCACACAACTTCGGCATCAAGGCACCTCCCCCCATCGACACGCAGGAGTGGATGGGAGTGAATGGGAGCATTTTGGACAACTTGGCAGGGGCGCGAGGGGGTCGTTTAGTGAGTAAAGAGTTTAGTGAAGCTTCTTGGTCATTCTGCCGCGTGCCGTGTGGCTACAGAAGCAGGACTTGCTGGGTGCCGAGCGAGCCCTTCTTCAGTTCTACCTTCGCTCCAGCCTTAGACGTTGAGGAGAAGGCTAGTGCCGTGAGACGTGCTGAAACTATTTGACTGGTTCGGAGTGTAAGGCATGGGCTTTGAGGAGATTGGCGGAGGAGAAGATGAGGATCGCTGCTAGCCGTGCTTCTGTCTGCTTCTGCTCCAAGAGCCAGGGCCTGCCCAAGCTTCTCTTCACTTAGGAGAAGCTCACCCCCATCTCTGGAGTCATGGAGCTCGCGCTGCCGAGCACCTTGAAAGCGGGCTGCAAGGGCATCTGCAAGCAGCAGGCGCGCGGCTGTCTCCAGGACACCGTGGTCTAATGTGACATCTCCGTTTCCAGGATGTGGACAGCTGCACAAAGAAAGGCAAGATTCTGCAGGCTGGAACTTCGGCTGTCATGAAAGTCAGATATCGAGAGGTGAACAGAAACGTGGTCCTGGGGAAAGCTGTTGGACTGCCACTGTGGCAAGTGCTAGTCGTTTCTTAACACGAACACGAGGATGTGTGACGTACCAAACCTCTTCACAAGTGATGGTGACAGTAGGACACATGCATGCCACTCTTCTGTTCTAGGGCGTCTGAGTCACATGTCTCAGTGGTATCATGGTATCTGAGCAGCACTCGCAGTGTCGTGGTCATGGTCGTCGTGGTGGTCGTCGTCGTCGTCATCATCGTCGTCGTCGCCGCACTCTTCATTTCGCACGGTGCAGGGTGCACTCTTTCCAATCACATGGTGTGCGCAAAGCTCACCCTGTGACCCACAAAGAGTTTCTCACAAATCTGTAAGCGCTCCACGAAGTCAGGAGTCCCCCACAAAGTGCTCCCCCCCCCCCCCTCCAGTCCCATAGAAGGCCCGTTGGAGAAAGATACAATGACATGAGCGCTCAACAAAGCCGTCTTGGTAGTGGCAGTGGTAGTGGTCATGGCCGTGGTCGTCAGCATCAGTGTCACTGTCATCTCTGATTAGTATCTGCGTCGTTGTCGTCTAAAGGAATGAGAACACTTCGGTTTTACCGTCAATGTTGGACGGTCACCTGTTTTGTGTTGATGGGGCATCTCTAGCAGAATTAAGTCATGACTCTCTAGTGAAGCAGCTGCCGGCGGAATAGCTTGGGCTTCCATCTTACGTCCCGCCTCGGTGCAGACCAAGAAAGCGGGCAAACCACTGAAGCCCATGGACCAGGAACTATACGGGGCCATTCTGCCTGTACCCGAGTTGCTCACTTGGTATCGCTTAAGAATGCGTGTGCATACACTTGTGTAAGGCGGAGGAGGTATGTGTTTAGGTTTAGACGACACGTAAACGAATGTATACTTGTCTTCAGGATGTATACCGGCAATGCCATCTACCAGGCCCTGAACAAGGCTGGGTTTTTTGGCGGGGCTGTGTTTACATGCTTTGCTACTGCCCTACCGAGACTATTCAAAGCCTGTGCTCTGTCTGAAAAGGCGCTGCGGGACGAAGATCGAGACAAGGCCAATGCTCATAGTTATAGTTGGCTTTGGGCTCGCAAGCTGCGCTGCGATAAATACCCTGAGCCCCCAACCCGATCAAGGCAACCCCCGAAGCGCGACTCAGCCAGGTCGGCTCCTACTTTCCATACTTGCGCATGCTCTTTGAGGCCTGCGCCAGGCACGCTCCGAATGAAGCATCATAACACGTCCTTTTCGAGACGACGTTTCTTGGTCCGTTTTGCCTTATCAGACGGTGCATGGAAGCTGTTTTCTCTGCCTGCGCCAAGTCATTGAGAGGCTGCCCGTTCGGCAAGTTACGCTTTGGCGTGGGGTTGGCGTTGACCTCTTCGACCAGTACAAGGCTTGCAGCAACCTATGGCTGTAAACTGGCCAAGAACTGCTTAGTGCTGAAGGTGGGTAGCACCATCACATGGTGGGGCGTGTCAAGCTGCACTTCGAACGAGAAGGTGGGGGTGCTTTAGGCAAAAGCAGAGCTGTGAGTTTCTAAGCAGTTCTACAAACACTCATGTGCCTGTGCAGCTCGCTGTATGGCTGATTCCAGGTTGCCAAGAACTTTGCAAGTGGTTGCGCAGGTCCGCCAGCCACTTAGATGCCAGCTGCCCTGGCTCGCTGACAGCGGCATCTGACAAGCTGCCAATGCCGGCGTGTACCGAGATGAGCTTGTGTTAAATTCACTATACACAGCAAGAATCAGGACTTTCAACATGTGCTACTTGCCTCATGAAAGCACAGATGCATACGGTCGATTCAGGAAAGGTACCCAAACCTATCCGCCCAGATACTCTAGTGCGCGTGACCTGGCGCATCAGATTCTACTCAGGTCAACACTGCTCACGGTGGAAACCAAGACAGCGTGCGAGATTTCTGAGGCTTGCACATGGCACCTTCACTGATGATGTCCTCACAGCTTTCAGTGCTCCCAAGATCCTCCCCAAGATGTGTCCAAGTGCGCAGTTGAGCTTCTACTCCAACGAAGCGGAGAGCATCCTGCTTCCTGGCACTCAACTCAAGGCCTGTCTCCCGAAGTCCTGAAAGGAGAAGAACTGGCGTGGAGTAGTTTTCCTGTGGAAAACCGGTTCCTGCTTCGCTAGGTCCTCAGCTCTAAAAAGGTCGGCAAGACCGCAGGGCGCCAAGCGAGCTGTTTGTGTCAAGTCTGCACCATCCGCTGGCCTTAGACCTCAGACCCTAGACCACAGGCCCACATCCGCCTCCAGGAGGCTGGCGCGCACTCAACTCCCTAAGTTGTTCTGTGTGGCTCATGGTCCCTCTGTATCCCAGAAGCCCCCCAAGAGACCTGGGAAGGGACCACGGATGTACTCGTATCTGTTCGGGAAGCTTTCGACATCCTCGTGGCGTTCTAGCATGTAAAGCGCTTTCATGATATGAGCGCAAAGAACTTAAAGAGTCGCGCATTTGATTCTACAAGTTCTTCCGAGTTCTATGCAGTCATCTGCACTGCATCAGGTTTGGGCTTGCTTTCCCATATCTACAGGGGTCGCACACGACCAGGATAAACTCGGAGGCTCAGGCCCCTAAATTCAGTCGCTTAGATGTTTTATCCTGAGGCACGTGGGGCTGCGCCTGCAGGATTTTATCCTGCACATGGTGGTTTGCCAATCCAAAGTCATATTGCTGAACATGTCGCTCGGAGGGTCAAGCCTTCAGGATTCTATCCCAGTCGTGTGTCCCACCTTTTGTTCGAGTGCGATGATTCGCCAGGGCTCAAGCCCAATGATTTTCATCGCTGCAATGGGGTCAGGCCCCAGGACTTGATCCAGATAACTTCCCTGGGCCTGACCCTTCCATGCATGTCCATCCTCTGTCATATCTGCAACATATCTTACATTTCATCAGACCCTGAGTTTTGCGGTCTTTTGGTACTGCGCACGGTTTTGTGACATTTTGGGACATTCTTGGATCGTTGTTTGTGCTGAAGCTTCCGATGCATGAAACCACCGCAAACATTCCGCTGCACGGGCCCAGTTGTGCAGCGCCTGGAATAACTCGCTTGCAGCAGTATCTTCGGGGCATGCACACTGCAGGATGCACACTGCAGGGAAGCAGTCAGCACTCTGCGGGGGTCTTGAGGGGTTCGCAGGGTTGCAGGTCTTGGCAGCCTGTAACACGGCTATACACAGCTTGGACGGTAAAGGAGCTCGTGCGGGCCTTGCGCAAGCTCGCGCGAGCCTCGCGCGGAGCATTGCTTCAACATGCTTTCCAACGCTGCAATGGTCATAAAACCATCCCCAATCCACCTTCCCAAGCCCATGTGCCCTTGCAGTTTCGCTTCCAAACCGCTTGCATATGCTGCTTTAAGGCTTCTCAACCCACTGTGCACAGCTCCTTCGTAAAGGGCGCCAACAAGCACAAAAGCCATGTGCCCCTGCGGTTTCTTTGTTGTTGGGCTGACAGTACACCGCCTGGGGTGACTTCCTTCATCTGCCTTCCTGTGCTGTGTGCCGCAGGGGTTGGGCTGATTTTACGCCGGGTGGGTCAAGATAAACCCTCTGCTCCTAGCCTTTTAAGCCAAAAGACATCACTAATTCGGCTCGCAAAATTAAAGGCCAGTTGAATGAGTTGAACGACATGATGATAGTGGCCGGCCGTGCAAACAATATCGGTGTTGTTCAACTCTATGGTCCCGGCCATTTAGAAGTTTATTTGTGAAGTACGGTTGACCTTCAGTTATGTTAATTAAGCTTCTTAATAAGCACTTTACATTTGTAACTTGCGGGTAGTCGGTTCACATACAATCTATGTATGTATCCATATTTTGCTGTTGTATTCTGTACTTCACCATAAAGGCATAACATCAATATTGCGATAAGATAGCTGGAAGATTCTCAAAAAGGACGCTGTTCATAAGCCAACCATCTGTTTATAAGCATCCCCTCTCGTTGAAAAACCCAAGCAGGCCTTACGAAGGCCCCTTCCGTAAGAAGATCAGTGGAACATATTCCTGGAGTTTTTTTGAGGGTACAGGAAGAGGGCCCGTAGCTCAGATCAACCTGGGCAGGTCGGCCGGGCGGTGGGATGAGGCCCATCTGAGGCTTGTTTGGGCACGGCTCACCTGGGAGAGCAGTGGCCTTGTGACGTCTTGTGGTCCAAGTGTTTAACCAGCTCTTGTTTCTTTGATTTTGGGCGCAGAGTGCCACTTCTGATGTGGGAGAAGACACTTCAGGGGAGCAGAGCGCGAGGTATCAGAAGTGTCGCAGACTTGCGCCTCGTGCGGTGCTTAGGTGCTTCTAGGCTAGCCTCGCCTTGCCTGCGGGAAGCTGCAGGCAAGAAACGTTCGTAGAGTAAGGGATGAACAAACGAGTCATGAAGCTGTAGACTCAAGATGATGTTCATCCCTTCTGAAGTGTTGTTGCCTCAAAGGCCGATTCCTGTCGGTTTTTAATATCTACAGCATCGCGGCTGAGGCAGCGCATCCAAAGAAGAAATGTTTGGGGGCAAGTCGTCTTGGCTCGAGGGGCCAAAGGTTTTCAACTATACAAACACGAAACTTGCATTTTCGCGCGGTAGAGGACCTCGATATGCACGACTCACATGAAATCTGTTCACCCCCAATATGTGCAAGCGGCCTGCAGGATCTCCTAAGATGCCTTGAAAAAGCAAGTGAAAGCAGTGAAAGGTGTTGGGCACTCTGCACTCTGCGCAGCTGGAGCGCGGGACTGTAAGATGTCCCTCACATCCTTGCGGCCCAGCCTGCAGTGCAAGTCATACCGAAAGACCCAACTCGGAATCCCCTAGACATCCGACACCGAAACAAGCCATCAGGGAGCTTTCTGAAAGCGTGACAGAAGGGCATGTTGAGACAGTGCAAGGACTAGGCCAACTTAGGCTTCACGAGCGGGCAACATGGTGGAAACTTGAAGCTGGAATCTGGAACCGATCCCACAAGGGCAGCAGGATTCTCACTGATATCGGGCAGTCCTTCAAGCGCTTTATTGGTGCCCGTAAAATCTGCCTGAGCCCAAGGGTCCAAGTATTCAAATAGTAGAGAATTTGGGCCCAGATGTGTTCATGTTGTAGGTACTTTTGGGCTCAAATGACATGTGTTTTTCAGGCACTTGGACCATCCTGGAGGGTCAACGTTGGCACTTGCTTGCTTAACCTTGGCACTAGAATAGCCCTAAAGCCCTAAACCCTGGCGGGTCCACGACAGACCCGCGCAAAACTGTGGCGCCACCAGCAAACCTGACATGCAGGACTTAGGTCACAGCCTTTAGTGTTGAGAAATGACGCCTTTCTGCTCCCCAGTGCGCCTACAAGCAAGAACTTCCAGCCATTTCTGCCCAGAAGAAGGCTTAACCTTCTCGGAACGGATTAGACGATGTAGACCATGGACGTCATCATGCTTGGGCCATGGATGCTCTCTTCCCAGAACGGATTAGACGATGGACGTCATCATGGTTGGGCCATGGATGCTCTCTTCTAACTATGCTGAAGCAAACGTGTTATTTAGACCCAGGGCTGGGCAGAAGCGGATGCAAACAAGACAGGGCTTAGTTTAGGACACGTCGAAAGTGCGAAGTAGTGCAAAAACCCACAAATACCAGTGTAGTCTACGGATGCCCAAAAAAATGCAGGATGATTTTAGATAAAAATTTTGGGGATGAGGTGATGGGCGAAACCCCGGAAACATCGGTATTTACAGGAGATTCTGAGGGCAACCGAGCTAAACTGCCGAAAAAGCGTGGGTCTGTTATGGCCCCGCTTAGCCCTAAACCCTAAACTGCATAGATCATCCGCTCCGCTTGCATGCTCCGACGGGGTGGGGGGGTGGGGTTGGGGGGGTTGGGGAGAAAAAATGATCATGTTGATTTGCTTCTGTTTAACATTGGTGGATTTTTGCGGATGCTGTCCTGAAAAAGAGAAAAACATCGGTATTTACAGTGTTTCGTGCTTTTCGTATGTGTTGCATGTTTGCATCCGCTTAACGTTATAAAGGTTTTGGGCTTGCATGGTTTTGATGCGACGCGGCACGTACGACGACGCAAAGTGCAAGTGGTTGCGCGGGCAGTGACAAAGAAGTACTTCTCAAGTCCGTATTTGCCCTAATTTTCCCTGATTGTTTGACATGCGTTTTTGGGGAAATGAAAGCATCTCATGTAGAAACCTGACTAGCTTATGTTGGCCTCCATCTACGATGTTTGCGCAATCGCATCAAGCAGGCAGCCGTGTTCACGATGCCTGACAGCAAACGTGGTACCAACCAACACCAGGACTTGCTTCAACATAAGCAAAAACCCATAGCGGCAGCGCAACGCCCAAAATCGATGTCAAACAACTCACCATGTCGACATGCCCCCCTTCCCACAAAAACCAATGAAAAAAAAAGCGCGACGGCAAAGGTAGGGGACTGTGCGTGTCAGTACATTCCAAGCACGGATCGTGTAGCTGACTTACAATGTATTGCTGGGGAATGTTGCTTGAAGCTTCAGGTTTAGGGTTAAACGCCATGGGCTGCTGCCCCTCGTGCTCGTTCGAAGAGGCGAGGCATTATGCCTCGGCGATTGTTCTGTACAGGTTAGCAGGGTTGTCCCATCACTATATCATGGATGAATATGCAGTACGTAACGGTGGAGTGCAGCGTTCATGAAACTTTCAGGATACGGTTTATGGTTTGAGGTATGCGCGATTCGGGGTCAAGGGCTCAATGGTAGCAGGCATCAGAACTGTGGGAATCGTTGCAGACCCAGGGATAACTTTGCAATTCATACTTTTCTGCTGTCCCCACCCTGAGAAGTTAGGGCGCTAGTGCGTCTCAAACTGTGTAGCAGGTCATTGCCGATTCGGCAACTCCAGAAGCGCCAAAAGTAAAAAGTTTCGGTTAAGCTTGCCTCGTACACCCACAACTTGTGCTCCTAGAAAGCCATTTCGCATTCGGTCAAACCCTTGCAAAAATAGCAGAAACCGTCACCGAGCGCGGGACGGACTCTGTGAAGTGGTGCTGACGCTTGGATATGAGTCGGGTCATCATGCCCACATCCTGAAAAGTTGTCCCAGAAACATTTGCATGGAGCAGCAGCGGCATGAAGCCCGCATCCTTCCCTGCCTTGCAACCCTTAACTGCAATTTGGATGCTAAGATTCAGCTTTGAGAGTTTTGGGCTGCACTCCTTGAAACGAATCTTGCAGGTTACGACTCTTTGCGCGATGTTGCTTCTCCAGCGTAAGATTGGTGAATGAGCCTAGGGAGATACTCGTAATTCGTTTTTGCACTTCTATACATAGGAACTTCAAGGCAGGTTTCGCAGAGGATGGTCTTGCTTTGCCCGTACCGCTGTTCATAATGCCCCAGTACTCTTGTCAGGAGCTGACGGTGGAGTCGGTGGAGGACCAGGAGAGTCCCTGGGTTCCCGGTTGAATACTTTGTAAGACTTTCGCTTCCCTGAGGTGAAGGCAGAGTCACAGAAAGTTCGTGGCTAAAGTTCCTGACCACCGGTCTGTAGGACTGTAGGCCCTGTAGGCTCGGAACTCGTGGAACTCTCGACTTCAGACCGCCTTCTCAGCTTCAGTCGAAGCTCCAAATGTCAAAGGAGCATGAGCACAACATTTCCTTCAAGTCAACGCCGTATGAACCATCATAACGCCTTAGAGTCTTAGAGGAATTTGCAATATTCTTGGTTTCAGGATTTGGAGTTTGGGGTTCGGGCTTCAGGAATTGGGGTCTTTCGGGCTTTAGAGGGGAGGCATCCTGAACGCCCTTCCCGTGACCAAGCGGAAAGTCCAACAGAGATCATTACAGCTGCAATGCCGCGCTCGAAGATGCTGTGGGAAAGCTCGAAACCCCACTGCCCCACTGTATGCCACTGTAAACCGTGAAGAGCAAAATGTGAAGGAACTTAGGTAGCAGCACCACAATGCACCACCCCACGTTCCATCACGGGCCCCAGGTTTAAGGTGAAAGCTGGTAGCGTTGGCTGGACCGGGTTTAGACGGTTTGGCCGGCCACTTGAGGGCGTGCTCTGTGCCAGGCCAGAATCGACAACAACGCGCTGACCCCGCCGCATGAGCAGGCCAGATTATACTCATTCTCCACACGCATTTGGTGCGTCGACGTAGGTCTTTAAAGACCTGCCGTCTGTTACCGGAGCCGTAAGCTCCCTCTTCAAACTCAGCAGGTGGTGGTGGTGGTGTAGGAGAGTTGAGCCGTCTCTACGGCAGAAGCTGTACTCCAAGTTCACCGTGGCACCTCCAGGGACAGAGAAGAGTGCGCCAGCCACAGCCTCAGCTTCGACGGCAACCAACCAAAAGCAGCCCGGTGGAGGATGCTAGAGCAAAACGAACGCTGGCAAATCCACGCAAGCATTGATTTTTGTTTTTTTATGCACATGGCGATGTAGCTGTTGGCCTGGAGAACTCGCTGAAGTCTGTCTGTGTCTCCTTGCCTGCCTGCCTGCTTGTCTGTCTGTCTGCTGCGTCAGACGGCCGCAGCCGCAATGCCTGCAGCGCCATCTGTGCAATTGAATGCAGGTTTGTCAGGTGGTCCAATTCTGTTGGCTGAGGCTGCTCCGGCTGCCCCGTCAGAAGCCGAGTCGTGGTTCCAGCCCTCCCCTTGGTGACTCCGACTTGCGCTCGCAAGTCTGTAGCATTCCAGCGAAAGGTCTTACTATGCCGAGCACCTGAAGATCGTGGATCCAGGTTCCGATGCGATGAAGGCCCGGGTTGAGCCGTCTCTGCTGACATTCTTATTGTTGGCTTCCACGCGACGTAAACGCAAAACGCACGCGCCGATTGCATCGGTATTTACAGTGTTTCGTGTGCCGAAAGCACCGCTGGCGTCAGTGTTTTCACCGCGTGCGATTTCCACGTTCTCATGTATGTGGAAAACATCGTTATTGCGATGCGTTGCATGTGTTTCCGGCCAGAAACATCGTTGTTTGCGATGTTTCGCATGTGTTGGAGCCGTTCTTTGCGATGTTTCGCATGTGTTCGAGCAGAGAAACCTTTTTGTTATCCATGTCCGCAGGATGATGACGTCCATGTTGCCACTCCGTGCGAGTGGCCAGAACATCCATGTCGGCACGATGATGACATCCATGTTACCAGCGTGGATCCAAGAGTCAGCTTCGCCGCATCAACGCGTTTGGCCGTTCTTCGCCAAAGACAATCCACATGGACACGCTGGCTGGCCGAAGATTGCTCGCAAGCCCTGGTCTCAGCACGGTCTTGAAGGCCATGGCTCTCTACAGGGCGAAGCGGAAGGATATGCCTGGCTTTCCGCCCGAGGATTTCTTGGATCCTGCTGCGAAGGATCGCGCTGGCTGTGCTGCGAAAAGAAAGCGCTCCAAGCTCTCAAACCCATGCTCCGTGCCCTGTCCTCGGCTTGAACGTATGATAGCCCAGCACCCTTCACTGGACCTGTTGCCTCACACACAAGAATCCATGAAGCTTCCATGAAACACCCTCAACATACGAAGTTTTCTTTCCCGTTGGCCTCCCCGTGCTGTTATTTATATTTATAATTATAGTACACGCAATGAAACTCAGTCATATTTGAAGCACTTTTGAAACCATGACGTCACGTGCGTCCGATTACACACGCTGGCCACATTTCTCTATAGTTTTGCGAATCTGTCAATAATGCTGCGCGCTTTTACGTCGCTTGCGAGCGTTGCTGTTGTTCGCCGCGGCAGAAGCTGTACTCCAAGTTCGCCGTTGCACCTCCAGAGACAGAGAAGAGTGCGCCAGCCACAGGCTCAGCTTCGGATGCAAGAGCAAACGAACGCTGGCAAATCCACGCAAGCATTGATTTTTTTTGCACATGGCTAGGTAGCTGCTGGCCTCGAGAACTCGCTGAAGTCTGTCTGTGTCTCCTTGCCTGCCTGCTTGTCTGTCTGTCTGTCTGCTGCGTCAGACGGCCGCAGCCGCAATGCCTGCAGCGCCATCTGTGCAATTGAATGCAGGTTTGTCAGGTGGTCCAATTCTGTTGGCTGAGGCTGCTCCGGCTGCCCCGTCAGAAGCCGAATCGTGGTTCCAGCCCTCCCCTTGGTGACTCCGACTTGCGCTCGCAAGTCTGCAGCATTCCAACGAAAGGTCTTACTATGCCGAGCACCTGAAGATCGTGGATCCAGGTTCCGATGCGATGAAGGCCCGGGTTGAGCCGTCTCTGCTGACATTCTTGTTGTTGGCTTCCACGCGACGTAAACGCGCAAAACGCACGTGCCGATTGCATCGGCATTTACAGTGTTTCGTGTGCCGAAAGCACCGTTGGCGTCAGTGTTTTCACCGCGTGCGATTTCCACGTTCTGACGTATGTGGAAAACATCGTTATTGAGATGTTTTGCATGTGTTTCCGGCCAGAAACATCATTATTTGCGATGTTTCGCATGTGTTGGAGCCGTTCTTTGCGATGTTTCGCATGTGTTCGAGCAGAGAAACCTTTTTTTTATCCATGTCCGCAGGATGATGACGTCCATGTTGCCACACTCCGTGCGAGTGGCCAGAACATCCATGTCGGCACGATGATGACATCCATGTTACCAGCGCGGATCCAAGAGTCAGCTTCGACGCATCAACGCGTTTGGCCGTTCTTCGCCAAAGACAATCCACATGGACACGCTGGCTGGCCGAAGATTGCTCGCAAGCCCTGGTCTCAGCACGGTCTTGAAGGCCACGACTCTCTACAGGGCGAAGCGGAAGGATACGCCTGGCTTTCCACCCGAGGATTTCTTGGATCCTGCTGCGAAGGATCGCGACTGGCTGTTCTGCGAAAAGAAAGCGCTCCAAGCTCTCAAACCCATGCTCCGTGCCCTGTCCTCGGCTTGAACGTATGATAGCCCAGCACCCTTCACTGGACCTGTTGCCTCACACACAAGAATCCATGAAGCTTCCATGAAACACCCTCAACATACGAAGTTTTTTTTCCGGTTGGCCTTCCCGTGCTTATAGTACACGCAACGAAACTCAGTCGGATTTTGAAGCACTTTTAAACCCCGCTAATGACGTCACGTGCGTCCGATTACACACGCTGGCCACATTTCTCTACAGTTTTCCGAAGATGTCAATAATGCTGTGTGCGTTTACGTCGCTTGCGAGCGTTGCTGTTGTTCACCACGGCAGAAGCTGTACTCCAAGTTCGCCGTGGCACCTCCAGAGACAGAGAAGAGTGCGCCAGCCACAGCCTCAGCTTCGACGGCAACCAACCAAAAGCAGCCCGGCGGAGGATGCAAGAGCAAAACAAATGCTGGCAAATCCACGCAAGCATTGATTTTTGTTTGTTTTGCACATAGCTATGTAGCTGTTGGCCTCGAGAACTCAGAACTCGCTGAAGTCTGTCTGTGTCTCCTTGCCTGCCTGCTTGTCTGTCTGTCTGTCTGCTGCGTCAGACGGCCGCAGCCGCAATGCCTGCAGCGCCATCTGTGCAATTGAATGCAGGTTTGTCAGGTGGTCCAATTCTGTTGGCTGGGGCTGCTCCGGCCGCCCCGTCAGAAGCCGAATCGTGGTTCCAGCCCTCCCCTTGGTGACTCCGACTTGCGCTCGCAAGTCTGCAGCATTCCAGCGAAAGGTCTTACTATGCCGAGCACCTGAAGATCGTGGAGCCAGGTTCCGATGCGATGAAGGCCCGGGTTGAGCCGTCTCTGCTGACATTCTTGTTGTTGGCTTCCACGCGACGTAAACGCGCAAAACGCACGTGCCGATTGCATCAGTATTTACAGTGTTTCGTGTGCCGAAAGCACCGTTGGCGTCAGTGTTTTCACCGCGTGCGATTTCCACGTTCTCACGTATGTGGAAAACATCGTTATTGCGATGTTTTGCACGTGTTTCCGGCCAGAAACATCGTTATTTGTGATGTTTCGCAGGTGTTGGAGCCGTTTTTGCGATGTTTCGCATGTGTTCGAGCAGAGAAGCCTTTTTGTTATCCATGTCCGCAGGATGATGACGTCCATGTTGCCACTCCGTGCGAGTGGCCAGAACATCCATGTCGGCGCGATAATGACATCCATGTTACCAGCGTGGATCCAAGAGTCAGCTTCGCCGCATCAACGCGTTTGGCCGTTCTTTGCCAAAGACAATCCACATGGACACGCTGGCTGGCCGAAGATTGCTCGCAAGCCCTGGTCTCAGCACGGTCTTGAAGGCCACGGCTCTCTACAGGGCGAAGCGGAAGGATATGCCTGGCTTTCCGCCCGAGGATTTCTTGGATCCTGCTGCGAAGGATCGCGACTGGCTGTTCTGCGAAAAGAAAGCGCTCCAAGCTCTCAAACCCATGCTCCGTGCACTGTCCTCGGCTTGAACGTATGATAGCCCAGCACCCTTCACTGGACCTGTTGCCTCACACGCAAGAATCCATGAAGCTTCCATGAAACACCCTCAACATACGAAATTCTCTTTTCCGTTGGCCCCCCCGTGATTTGAATTATATTCATAGTGCACGCAACGAAACTCAGTCAGATTTTGAAGCACATTTAAAACCTGCTAATGACGTCACGTGCGTCCGATTACACACGCTTGGCCACATTTCTTGATAATTTTCCGGATCTGTCAATAATGCTGCACGAGTTTACGTTGCTTGCGAGCGTTGCTGTTGTTCACCACGGCAGAAGCTGTACTCCAAGTTCACCGTGGCACCTCCAGAGACAGAGAAGAGTGCGCCAGCCACAGCCTCAGCTTCGACGGCAACCAACCAAAAGCAGCCCGGCGGAGGATGCAAGAGCAAAACAAATGCTGGCAAATCCACGCAAGCATTGATTTTTGTTTTTTTGCACATGGCTACGTAGCTGTTGGCCTCGAGAAGTCAGAACTCGCTGAAGTCTGGCTGTGTCTCCTTGCCTGCCTGCCTGCTTGTCTGTCTGTCTGTCTGTCTGTCTGCTGCGTCAGACAGCCGCAGCCGCAATGCCTGCAGCGCCATCTGTGCAATTGAATGCAGGTTTGTCAGGTGGTCCAATTCTGTTGGCTGAGGCTGCTCCGGCTGCCCCGTCAGAAGACGAATCGTGGTTCCAGCCCTCCCCTTGGTGACTCCGACTTGCACTCGCAAGTCTGCAGCATTCCAGCGAAAGGTCTTACTATGCCGAGCACCTGAAGATCGTGGATCCAGGTTCCCATGCGATGAAGGCCCGGGTTGAGACGTCTCTGCTTCCTGTGTGGTTTACTCCGCTCTCCCCTGTCGTGTGCGGTAGTTCCGAGTACCATGCATGGTATATGGTGCATACATGGTTTACTGAAGTTTACTGCGAACTAGTAAATGCCGCCATTTAACTGGGTATTGGTTTGCTAGAAAATACTGCTCTTTACTTGGCCATTCCCCTTCGATCTGCGTGGTTTGCTACTGCCCTATACCTGGCTCTTCTCTCGTTTCGGGTTGGTGCCCGGGCCGGGTTTGACGCACCTCGCCTCGGCAAAATACGACAACACAGCATCTTCATAGCTGGGCTTTCATGGCTTAGGCTTCGCCTCCGGTGATGATGGTGCTTGCACCCACCTTCCCCAAAGATCTCCAAGTCATGCGACATCACTCGCCCTATATCTTTGATACGAGAGCGGAGCTGTACATCAACCCTTTTCTCCAGTATACTCTGACATCAAGCACTTCATTGATGAAAAGTTTGGTCATTCTGGTCCAGCAGGGCCGAACCTGATGGCGCTGCAGGCATTGCGGCTGCGGCCGTCTGACGCAGCAGACAGACAGACAAGCAGGCAGGCAGGCAAGGAGACACAGACAGGCTTCAGCGAGTTCTCGAGGCCAACAGCTACATCGCCATGTGCAAAAAAGAACAAAAATCAATGCTTGCGTGGATTTGCCAGCGTTCGTTTTGCTCTAGCATCCTCCACCGGGCTGCTTTTGGTTGGTTGCCGTCGAAGCTGTGAGGCTGTGGCTGGCGCACTCTTGGAGTACAGCTTCTGCCGTAGTGAACAGCAGCAAGAATATCAGCAGAGACGGCTCAACTCTCCTACACCACCACCACCACCTGCTGAGTTTGAAGAGGGAGCTTACGGCTCCGGGCTCCGGTAACAGACGGCAGGTCTTTGAAGACCTACGTCGATGCACCAAATGCGTGTGGAGAAGGAGGATAATCTGGCCTGCTCATGCGGCGGGGTCAGCGCGTTGTTGTCGATTCTGGCCTGGCACAGAGCACGCCCTCAAGTGGCCGGCCAAACCGTCTAAGCCCGGTCCAGCCAACGCTACCAGCTTTCACCTTAAACCTGGGGCCCGTGATGGAACGTGGGGTGGTGCATTGTGGTGCTGCTACCTAAGTTCCTTCACATTTGCACTTCACGGTTTACAGTGGCATACAGTGGGGCAGTGGGGTTTCGAGCTTTCCCACAGCATCTTCGAGCGCGGCATTGCAGCTGTAATGATCACTGTTGGACTTTCCGCTTGGTCACGGGAAGGGCGTTCAGGATGCCTCCCCTCTAAAGCCCGGAAGACCCCAATTCCTGAAGCCCGAACCCCAAACTCCAAATCCTGAAACCAAGAATATTGCAAATTCCTCTAAGACTCTAAGGCGTTATGATGGTTCATACGGCGTTGACTTGAAGGAAATGTTGTGCTCATGCTCCTTTGACATTTGGAGCTTCGACTGAAGCTGAGAAGGCGGTCTGAAGTCGAGAGTTCCACGAGTTCCGAGCCTACAGGGCCTACAGTCCTACAGACCGGTGGTCAGGAACTTTAGCCACGAACTTTCTGTGACTCTGCCTTCACCTCAGGGAAGCGAAAGTCTTACAAAGTATTCAACCGGGAACCCAGGGACTCTCCTGGTCCTCCACTGACTCCACCGTCAGCTCCTGACAAGAGTACTGGGGCATTATGAACAGCGGTACGGGCAAAGCAAGACCATCCTCTGCGAAACCTGCCTTGAAGTTCCTATGTATAGAAGTGCAAAAACGAATTACGAGTATCTCCCTAGGCTCATTCACCAATCTTACGCTGGAGAAGCAACATCGCGCAAAGAGTCGTAACCTGCAAGATTCGTTTCAAGGAGTGCAGCCCAAAACTCTCAAAGCTGAATCTTAGCATCCAAATTGCAGTTAAGGGTTGCAAGGCAGGGAAGGATGCGGGCTTCATGCCGCTGCTGCTCCATGCAAATGTTTCTGGGACAACTTTTCAGGATGTGGGCATGATGTCCAAGGCCCCGTGCAATGGACCCAAACCGCGACCGTTCGGAGCATGGCTGAAATGTCTTGGAAAATGGATCCGTTTCCTACTGGGGCCGACATGAATCTTTCACGTAGTTTCGACGATGCAGCCGCGAATTCATGTTGCTGCAGCTGCGTGTGAGTACAGGCTGGGAATGGCTGGGAGATGTGTAGCCACCACTAGTAATTGCTAATGTTCGACATGGCTTGGCATACCTAGCTACTTGTCATGGACGTTGCCAATACACTCGGCGCACTCGAACCGACACTTCCTTGACTATTTTGACCGCTGATCGGTACTGGCGACTTCTGCATGCGTTACTGTGGGAGAAGGAACCTCATGTCCATTTGGTCCCGTGTTGTGGCCGCTTGCCGTTGCGCAGAAGCGGCGTGCTACCGGTGAGGCATGAGGAGGTTTAAGACAGTCAACATCTTATGGCCAGTGGCACATGCACACAAATCTCTGGCCGAACGCACACAAAAAACACAACAGACCACCTGAAATGCGACCTTGAAGAGACGAACTGCTGCTCCTTTTGACCCAGCTTCAAGAGATAGAAAAGCCCCCTAGAAAGCCCCCAATTCTCTCGCCCGTACTGGGAGCCAAAAAAGTGCCCAAAGAGGACCCTGGAGCCCCTCGGCGGCTGCGGGGGGTGCCCAAGGGGCCCAAAACGGCACCAAAAAGGCCCAGGCTCCAATAAAGATCCCAGAAATCCGGAAAGCCATCCGAATTCTCCTTCTGTCTTTTCAATCGTTTTCAAGTAGTGAAGTAGCCGTTTATTTTTAGTTTGTTTAAGAGGGCCCGGGCCGGAGCCATCCGAATTCTCCTTCTGCCTCCTCGTTCGTTTTCAGTTTGTCTAAGACGGTCCGGGCCGGAGCCATCCGAATTCTCCTTCTGCCTCCTCGTTCGTTTTCAGTTTGTAAACGACGGTCAGTCAGGGCCGGAGCCATCCGAATTCTCCTTCTGCCTTTTTTCAATCGTTTTCAAGTAGTGAAGTAGCCGTTCATTTTCAGTCTGTCTAAGAGGGTCCGGGCCGGAGCCATCCGAATTCACCTTCTGCCTCCTCGTTCGTTTTCAGTTTGTCTAAGACGGGCCGGAGCCATCCGAATTCTCCTTCTGCCTTTTCAATCGTTTTCAAGTAGTGAAGCAGCCGTTCATTTTCAGTTTGTCTAAGAGGGTCCGGGCCGGAGCCATCCGAATTCACCTTCTGCCTCCTCGTTCGTTTTCAGTTTGTCTAAGACGGTCCGGGCCGGCGCCATCCGAATTCTCCTTCTGCCTTTTCAATCGTTTTCAAGTAGTGAAGTAGCCGTTCATTTTCAGTTTGGCTAAGAGGATCCGGGCCGTAAACCCTAATCCTTTGGGTTTAGGGTTTCGGGTAGCGCGAGCTATTTGGTCACAAGAAGATGAGTCCCACGAAGGGATAAACATCTGAATTTACTTAGCGCGAGCAATTGGTCAGAGCAGCTGACCAAGTAGCTCGCGCCATGGCACGTGGGCCCCCCTACACCCCCTGATCCATGGGTTCCAGGATGCAAAGAGTGGAGTCCGGGGCGTCCGATATTTTTGACACGGTCTTCTCGCGCAAAAGATGGTGGTTTAAGTAAATTGAGATGTTTATCCCTTTGTGGGACTAATCACTTGTTTTGACACGGTCTTTCGCGCAAAAAGAAGGCACAATCTACTTAGGAATTTGCTTTGGAGTCCATTGTGTCAAAAATATGAGTCCCACGAAAGGATAAACATTTCATTTTACTTAGCGCGAGCTATTTGGTCAGAGCGGCTGACCGAAGGTTTTCCCAGGTCTGCTTGCTCTGCGAAAACGTTCTATGGCCCTATGGCCCGAATCTGGGTTTCAAGTTTAAGGTTTTCCCAGGTCTGCTTGCTCTGCGAAATCGTTCTATGGCCCAATGGCCCGAATCTGGGTTTCATGTTTAGGGTTTTCCCAGGTCTGCTTGCTGTGCGAAAACGTTCTATGGCCCTGTGGCCCGAATCTGGAAACGAAAGTAAGACGGAATTGAACCATCGAAATTGAAACGAAATTAAGACGGAGTTAAACCATCGAAATTGAAATACTTAAGGGGACGTGCGACAAACCTGTAGCCTCACCAAGCCCTACAAGCACCAAGGGAGGGGACATCCGACAAACCTTCAGGGCCCCAGGTTCTTGGCACGGGTTTAGGGTTTAGGGTTTACGACTCTGACCAAATAGCTCGCGCCAAAACATGGGCTGCAGGCTCGAAACGAAATTAAGACGGAATGAAATTGAAACGAAATGAAGACGGAATTAAACCATCGAAATTGAAGCGAAATTAAAGGGGACGTGCGACAGACCTGTAGGGGCCTCACCAAAACCCAATTTCTATAAACCCTAACTTCAGGCCACCCAAAAGTTAGCAACTTTTTTGGGGTATGTACCTAAACCCTAATCCTTAGGGTTTAAATTCCAGGGACTGTTTTCGGTAAATTCCCGGGACTGTTTTCGGTATCTGCTTCGCTTGCCCGCAGTCCTGGCAAATTCCAGGGACTGTTTTCGGTAACGGCTTTTCCCGCTCGCAGGCATGGCAGCTATGACTGCTTGCAAGATTTTAAAGAGCCCTATGGCGTCACCCAAAACCTGTGCTGGTAACGTAATCGTGGCTCCAGAAGGGTTGTGAATATGCTCCTACAACACGCTTTTCCCACAAAGGGATAAACATCTCAGTTTACTTGAAAAGCGTCACCCAAAAACCTGTGCTGGTAACGTAATCTTGTCTCCATAAGGGTTGTAAAGGAAGGAGCTGCGTCCATGACAAGCGCGCTGAAAGCGGCACTTGGGTCGCTTGAGATTTTTGGGGCACTTGGGACCTCCCGCAGGGTTGACGTAGGAACACCAGGGCTCAGGGACGACTTTGAGGATCGGGGATGGGCACTCCAGATCATCCTACACCTGGCAGCTGTATGATGGGAGAAGGAACTCCAACATAAGATCCGGTTATGGTGACGAGTCGTGGTCAAATCTGACATCACGTCAATGTTGGATGTGACGTTCCGGTGAACCGAGGGCTCTGCTCAAGAGTCTGTTGTGCTGTCCAAAGAAGGATGCCCCAAAGCTTGGCTCGAAGAGGGAGTTGAATTTTAAGTTTTCCTCCCGTGCCTTTGAGTTATGCCAGACACTCAGGCGCAAATTGAAAGAAGCAGTCGTCAGTTGTCTTGTGCAAGTGCCTGAACATGTGTCTTAAGCATTCTTAAATCCCTCAAATCCCAAGCCCACGCGTTTTGCCCTCTTTTCGCCATCGTTGGAGCATGTTGCCGAGGCAGGCAGCGCGCCTGCTCGCACGACGGTCTCTTCCGCGGCCGACCTTTAGCCTCGGAAATGTGAACCGCAACCCGACAGTCTACTGGTGCTGCAGAAGTCATGTCATGTGTCATTTGGCACTGACTCACATGATCTAGTGCACAAAACATGCGTGTGATGCTGCTATCTCCGATGTCGGGCCGCAGCCATTTCCTTCCCCATACATAGTCTCCAAGGCCTACAGTGGAGTGGCTGCGGACAAAGCTGCAAGACCTTGCGCTACAAAGCCGCAGCCGCGGCGGAGGAGACTGTTCTCCTCTTCTTGGGTATTCTGCTGGCATTCCCGCCTTTCCATCATGTCCTGTCAGTCTGCAGGCAGGAGAGGCACGCTGGTCCTATGTTGCATTTGCAAAGTCTTTTCCCTTCACGCAGCTTGCCAGCAAGCAAAAGTGCCGCACATCCACTGCGCGCTTCTGCAACAAAGTCGGGCTCGACTCAGGAACAACCTAATTATTGCCACGATGAAGACTTCCGCAGCAGATTTGGTGGCCCAGTGTGTGATCGAGCAGAAGCCTGTGTATGAAGTCGACTGGAAGCGAAATCTTGCAGCTCAGCCTCAAAAGCACAGTTGGCTCACCCTTTGTCATTCTTTGCCGAGCTGCCCCGTCCCGTGCCATCGTGCAACGAACGTGTGCAGCGTACATCAGGGACCTCCGGATGCCAGAACCCTTCAGAAGTTCCCCCTCCTTGAGGGATGTGTTTGGGAAACAACTTGTGCAATCTGGGGCATGCTCTAAGCCTGCTCTGTCCTCGGAAACTGCTGCAACACTGCAAGCGAGGTCTTCTGTTTGTTCGGGGCCGTGTACTTGGGGGCTTTCCAGACGCCTGCCTTGCACAAAGACTGCCTTGTGGCATGCTGATACAGTTTGTTGGAATGTAGATTCCTCGAAGCGATGGCCAAGGTATTGGTATCAGGTGCACAGCTGAGCTTCAGCATGTGTGTACTGAATGATACGCTATAGTTGCCATCACTTGAGTAATGCTCAGGCATGCCTCGGTGAGCAATGGTGACCAGCTGACACACCAGCCTCATGTTTTCTTAAAAGCAACAGGTCAACATTTTCAAGCGCATGTTCACCGGGGTTGCCGCTTGGCTGTGTCAGCCGTGCTGAGGCTTCTTTTCTACGGCCAGCTTAATACTAGCGCATCAGAAAAGATCACTGTCTCTCTTTTCTTGAGCCAGGCCTAGAGCTACTCTCTAAAGCCCGTAAAGAGTGTTTAAGAAGTGTTTAACAAGCCACTAAAATCCAGAGAGGAGAAGTTCACCCAACAGCCCGTGATGGCGAAGCTCCGTGACGGCCCGGGGCTCCTGGCCCTTGGCGCGCAGACCGCCCTGGACCTCGGGATGCTGTGCTTTGGCCTTAAAGGGTTTAAAGGGTTTAGGGTTTAGGGTTTGAGGCTTTGGGGTGTAGTGATTCTCATGTGGCAGGTTGGGACAGAAAGAGAGCACTTGTCCACTGGTTTAGAAGCTGTTTTTTTCTGCTTGGGTCAATGTGGCGTCAGACATACGGCCATGCGGCGACGATATTTGAATGGAAAATGCTGGGTACACGGTTCAGGATATAGTAGGATGTACATCTGGGTGGTGTTGTCATACTTCGGCCATTTCGGCCACACCTAAACAAGTTGATGGCCGGTGAGGGTGGGCTTTTGTGAACAGCTGCGCAAACGTGTCTGCCCAAGGACATTCGTATACCTGCCCACCTTCTACGTGTTCAAAGCTGGGGTCTTCAGCAGCGTTTGGGATGCCAGTGAGTGGGTGAAGGGTGGTATCGGAACCTTGGAATGAAGAGAGTCTTTGGAGCTTGAAGATGCTGCGTGGCATGGTGGGGCCGGCACTTCATATTCAAGACTCTCAGGAAGCTACACCAAAAACTGGAACAAGGACACATGTTTCGTGCGCCATTCAACACTTCTAGAAGCGCTTGACGTTGACTTCTGGCGCAGGATGTCTTCGACGTCTTTCGCGTTTGGGGTCCTGCAGATATCGTCTGCTTCTCCGTGCCTTTGTGGTTACGGCTGCCGGTGCGGCATGTCCCTGGGATC
This sequence comes from Symbiodinium natans, assembly GCA_905221605.1. Lineage (NCBI taxonomy): Eukaryota > Dinophyceae > Suessiales > Symbiodiniaceae > Symbiodinium > Symbiodinium natans. The sequence goes on from CAJNDS010000024.1 coordinate 247,938, forward strand.
CCAGTTAGAAGTGTTCATCAGTGTCATCACAATGACATCGCTCGAGTGTATCGAGAAACGGCCATGGCATCAGCAGAGACCGAGGTGGTCTCATTCGTGTGGACAGCATACCTCTCCTTCGCCCGTGGTTCCAACAAGTGAATGCATAAACTGATCTGCGAAGCCTTGGCAGACAATGTGACAAGCGTAAGGCTTGATACAACTGTTTTCCATGTCCGAAAGCGAACATGCTTTGAAGCCTGACTTGCCAAAGAGTGCAGCCATTACTGGTAAGAGTTTCAAGCCTTGGCGCAAAGCAGTTGACTCTTTGGCACAAGATGGCACATGTCAGAAGACCCTGCTGGGACAGCAGTTTTCCTTGCAAATCCTTTCATAATTTGCAGATTCTCACCGTTGGAGCGTCTTTGCAGACTGGACGCGCTTCCCAGATTCTCCGATTGTTGAGTCGATACTGTATTCCGCTAAACTTGCTACCCTTTGAGCGCGACAAGCCACTAAACTAGTGTTGCGAGACTGGGCTTACATTGCCACAGTTCCCGAAGCTGCTGGGAGCGCTGCTGCTGGGTAAACAGCTTTGCAGCTTCGCTGCGCGACACGGGCTGCTCCATCAGCTCACACGCACTTCTTTCGATCTCCTTCTGCCAATATCCCTGACTCCATGTGGCCATAGGTGGCCATGATGCCTGAGGTCTCAAGGGTTCAGGAGCCAATCCACAGAGCACAACCAGGCAGCACAACCAGAGCCAAGCCAGAGAGACTCAACCGGATCAAATCGCATACAGTCAGCCAAGATGTGACCTGCGGGATGCCTCTGGTCACTGCCGATGGGGAGCTGTAGAAAGTCCAGCCCTGTGCAGGCTTGGCTGCATGTCAGAAAATCCCCCCTAAGTCTACCCAAGAAACCCCCCTTAACCACCCTGGACCCAAGGCCTCGGTGTTTTCCTCATGGAAGAGGAGGAGCAGGAGGCGCGGAAGAGATGGCAGAAACTCGCCAACTCACCTTGTCGGCGTGGCACGTAAGGCCCAGCTTCTCCCCAAGAAGTATGCGGAGCATCAAGCAGTCAAAGATCAGTTGGCAGGCCTGCCGAGATGTCTCGAGTCCTGCTGCATGTGCGTGCCTTCACCCTTCCCGCGTGCTTGTAAATACCCTTGATCGCTCCCTGCCAGCCCGCGAAGAACAGCTGGACGCAGGCATTGGGACGTGACAACTGTCAAAAGTATGTTGCGACTGGACAAGTCTGCAGGTGCTGGTGCCATTTGCAAGTCTGGCACACAGACGGCGGATTTGCATCAATTGCTGCAAGTTGCTGTGCAATGATCAGAGCTCTGCATGGTAGCGCACTGGTTCATCAGGCTCTACTGCATTCCTCGAAATGCGGAGCAGTGCGTCGAAGTCCAGGCAGGAACCGGCCATCCTGTCCGCATTGGAGTCCTTGCGGAGCATCTGCAGCCATGTTCCAAAGGTTCGCGAGGGCAGCCGCCAAGTCCGCTGGGATTGGGTTGGACCAAACTTTGGAAAGGCCAGTCGAGAAGTGGCTGGTACTGACTTGTACTTACCGTCACTTTCCTTCACTTTGTTTCCGGGACTCGTCTTTGCCTTTGTTTGAGACGAGACACCTTGATTTCTTTATTCTTCCTGGACAGGCGGGCTGCAAGTACATCAGCATCTGCAGGTCGCTAGTGACAGAAGGAGAATTCTTCTGCGCACTTGCCCAAGATGATTGAGCATGTGCCCAACAAGATGTCTCTTCGACATGGTTCTTATTTTCCATGTCAAAAGTTGACATCAAAAGGCTGAGGCTCTTCCGTGTGAAATCTTCGAGTGCTCATCGAAAGGTCCCCTATGATGCTGCTCACGTACTGCTTGTGAACATTGACGAGGACACAATCACAGAGGCGCTTGCCGAGAGCATGTGCTGCTGCGAATGTAAACCGTGCGTGCAGACCAAGAGAAGGTTGAACGCTCTTCCAAACTTCCAAAAGCACAGGTCGGCAACAAGATCAGTCCGGAATTGGTGACCAAATATGCAACGGCCGTGCAGCTCTCATTTATGTCTGCGTTGCACAGAAGACAAGAGATGGAAAGCAAGAGTGCTTGAGGCCAGCTCATACGACTGGAACGGCAGAATATACGCTGCACCGTTCCTTGCCCAACGCGTACAAGCCTCAAGCCAGTTGCATTATGTAGCTGCGTCAAGGATTCAGAGGTGGCGTGTGCCGGCTGGGCTTCATCCAGGGATGCTGTCGAGTACCAAAACAAGAAGAACATGGTCTACTGCAGCACGCAGCAGGTTGTGTGTGCACTGTCCGGTTTGGTGCCTAAGGTCCTTGAGATTGATCCCTACACAGGCCACATCCACACGAGGTTTGTTCAGAGACACGTCGACCGCCTCGGCCCGGCTGTCAAGTCTGAAGCAGGAAGCTGAGTAGCGTGCAGCAGCCGAAACGAACGTGGCTCGTTCGGTGGCTCCATGGTCTTGAGGAAGTTCCTGAAGGGGTCCCCCCACGGCTGTGCAGGGGAGGGAGCGGGTCCTGTGGTGGGATTCGCAAAGTGGACTCAGGGGTTCAGAGGTGGAGCAGTCCCTATGTGAACCTCTGACGCCCACAGTAGCGAACTTTTAGCTGCGGGATGTCTCCGGCAACCTTGCTCAGAGTCACTGATGCAGAAGGTTCCGTGAATGAAGTCGGCCCACGCCTCGGAAAGTCTGACCAGGCGCCCGACTTCAGATAACCACCTTAAACAGGAAGCTTCATCCAGCATACCCACCTTGGAAGCACCCTTGAATGGCCACAGGGGGAGTGGTGGGTTACAATCGCTTCTCCAGTCGCCAATGCCTTGGCAGCCTCTTTGGTCAGCTTTAAACTTTCAGCTTAGACGACAGCCAAGCTTGCCAAGACCCTCAAGATCTACGCGATTCCATGGGATGCCCGGCATGCCGCATTCACAGCAGAGGCAGCTCTCGCCGATTTTTCTCGTGCCATGCGATTTCGGCCTCTGAGGTGATGGAGATCGACCCTGTACGCGGCGGCGCCACTCGGAAGGCCGGCGTGGCAAAGATCGGCCATCGATGTTATTGTACTGGTTGTCATGCATGTGGGCTGTAAAAATAACAACGAGGGGGGTTCGGGAAAAGTGTCCGTCCCTTGATGAGAGCCCTCATGACACCGCTCGTAGCCTCAGCTGAAGAATCGTTTCCACTCGCCGCCTCAGCAGTCCGGCCGGCCCAAAAACCACCGCTGGGGACCTTCCACCAACCTAATCTTTGCAAGTGCCCAGAAAACACATTGCCTGACTGTTTCTGCCACGGTTTTGCTGTCATTCCTGGCACCCCCAGACGAAATTGTGCAGCCAGCTCTCGAGGGCGGTGGGCGGGGCGGAGGGGGGCCTGGGAAGGGGCCGTCCGGAGGCCGAGGCGACAGGCTTTTGCCCAAGCTGCACTACCACGCACTTACTGAAGCACCATTCCTCAACCCTGCATGCCAGACCCAGCCCTGTCCGACCCTGAACCACCGCAGCAGTGGATTTAACGAGCCTTGTGGCTTGAAACAGTTTCCGCATGGATAGGAAGACGGCCAGGTCGGACCAGACTTAGGAGCCACGCCTGGTACCGAACCCAAGACTTCGCAGCAGAATGCGAGAGGAAAGGCATTGCAAAAGTTGCGATCCTCGTGATTCTTAGGCAAGTACTGCTGTGCCATCGTGGCCGGCGACGGCAGCATCTTTGCTCCTCC
>CAJNDS010000025.1:5000-20000 GCA_905221605.1 Symbiodinium natans
AGGGATGTCAGACGTCGAGGAGTTATGGTCGAAGGTCACGAAGTTGAGAGAGCTTGGTTTTGGCTCGAAGTGACCGAAAACCCGACCTTAGCCAACCTCCTTTTCTGAGGACTATATTAAAGGACATCAGCCTAAGAAAAGTACACCTTCTAGGGTCCAGGTAAACCCTAAACCCTCGAACCTGAACAACCGACGGCAATAGGTTTTGGCTTCAACTTTGGGGGCAAGGTCGCGGTATCCACAGAACAGCTGCGTGAAGCCTTGACCTCGAAAAAGGACACCTTACATTGTATTGGATTCTAACTCGAGTCTACTCTCCTATGCTATACTAAAGCTATGCAATACCTTACGGTACGGTGCTAATTATTAATCATCGCACTGATGTTTTGTTGTATATATTTGTACACACACACACACTCACTTGACCATGTTACGTTTTGGTATGTTGCAATGTATGATAGCGTACTAAGATGTAATACAGCATGCCTGAGTATGACATGAAGCTTCTCGGCTCTAGCTGTGTTTGTTCCGGGGGTGGTTGTCTTGGTGTATTCAAGAGTCTTCAGAACGAGCCATCTTTCGATCGGGCGCGGCGAGCGCCTTTCTTTCCTCTCTGCATCACATGAAAGCTATGCTACACATTTTACTTAACCTATTTCACTTCACTTCACTTCACTTCACTTCACTTTCTTTTACCTTACTTTACTTTCCTTTCCTTTACTTTACTCCACTTTACTTTACTTTGCTTTACTTCTACTTTACTGTGTCTTATTAAAGTATCGTAAAGTATGTTGCAATAGTATGCCATAGCAGATAAGATAAGCATACTCTGACAAGACATTCTTTTGTTGCCTGTCTTTCGTTGTATTTGATATTAGATTTCGCTTTAGGACATTTCTGTCATTTTACATGTTTATGTTGACATGTCTCTTAAAACTGCCAGTTCACCAAGCACCTCAAAGCCGACCCATTTCTACTCCAAGGTGCTCTCTGTAACCATCTTAAAATCAGGGCACCCTTTTTTGGGTTGGTTACTTTATAAGGGAACCCGTAACCCAAAAAAGGGTAAAGAGTACCACTGGGCTACCAAGAGTATAGGCTTCAGGCTTGACAGTTTGGAGTCTGGGGCTTAGCGTGTAGGGGTTCTACATGCCTCAACCAAGGTTTCAACTACTTGAACGATCGTTGCCTCACTTGCGGCCGCGTTCCGCGGCTGCTGAGAACCCTTATAGAACCCTTCTGAACTACTGATTTTCGCAGGACGTTTTTGGCCTTGTAAAAGCCCCTAAACCCTAAACCCTAAACCCTAAACCCTATAAACCCTAAACCCTTATGGCGGCCAAGCTGCCGAAGGTCACACCCAGGGGGTCTCCCTCCGGTCGACCCCAGAGCCCAAAGTCCTTGGTGGAAGCGTGCTAAGGGTTTAGGGTTTATAGAAATTGTATAGGGTTTGGGTCCCAAAAACTCCTTTGGCACCGGCCAACCTTCTCTTCATAGATTGAGATAAAAAGGTTGGCCGATAGTCACTAAACTCATGGGTCAGCTTCTTTTCACCGGCCAACCTTTTGCTCTTGTTTTAGTACAGCAAGGTTGGCCGGTGCCAAAAACGCGCTTTTTCACCGGCCAACCTGTTCTCTTTAAAAAAAAGAGCAAAAGGTTGGCCGGTGAAAGTAGCTGACGCAAGGTTGGTCGGTGAAAAAAACGTGCTTTTTCACCGGCCAACCCACCCTGCTCTCTTCAAAAAGAGCAAAAAAGGTTGGCCGGTCTAGTTTGAGCCTGCCGGAGCCTATTTTGGGGTTTCCCGGCTCCCCGCTCAATGTTGCGCTGCTTAATTTGGGTTCAATTTGACTTAATTTGGGGGCTGGGGTAGGGTTCTGGGGGGCTGGGGGGCTGGGGGCTGGGGGGCTTGGGGGGCTGGGAGCTGGAGGCTGGGGCTGCGCTTTGGGATAGACACATGCTTTCGAGAAATCTACTCTGAATACTCAAACTCTGCTTGTCAGCTGTTTAGACAAATAAGTTGGGAAATTCAGAATGATACCACATACAATTTCTATTTATTTTGTCTTGAGGGTTTAGGGTTTAGGGTTTAGGGTTTAGGGTTTAGGGTTTAGGGTTTAGGGTTTAGGGTTTAGGGTTTAGGGTTTAGGGTTTAGGGTTTAGGGTTTAGGGTTTAGGGGTGAGGGTTTAGGGGTTAGGGGTTAGGGTTTAGGGTTTAGGGTTTAGGGTTTAGGGTTTAGGGTTTAGGGTTTAGGGTTTAGGGTTTAGGGTTTAGGGTTTGGGGCTTAGGGTTTGGGGTTCAGGGTTTAGGGTTTGAATTTGGGGTTTAGGGTTGCTTTGGGATTTAAGGCTTGAAGATTGCTGGCGTTGATCCTCCGCCTCCTCTGCCTGCTGCCACGAAAACAAGCACCTTCATGGCACCACCACAACGGCTACAGCACCATCGGCGGTAGCATGAAGCATTACGGTTCTTCTCCTGGTCCGCTTGCTCAGCGTCGTCATTATCCTCACCATCAAATGATCGACATCACGAACAAGGATCATGGTCTTTGTCGCAATGGCAAGATTTGAAGCGCTTTCCTAAGCCCGAAAGCCTGACCCGTTCAAGTCTTACGCAAAGTCTTCGGGGTCGGGGACCAGAGATTAAGATGGTCATAACAACAGTGAAGAGTGTGCCATACCCTAAAACCCTAAACCCTAAACCCTTCCAGGGATTGTGTAGGGCGGCTACATGTTCAAATTCATTCTGTTGCAACGGGAGCGTGCTGGTTGTACAAAACTGTTAGATTGGTCGGGGGCTCATTTTTGCGGCCGACGGTAATGCGGGGGCCTTAAGCTTTAGAATAGGGTTCTGGGGCCCATTCTACTATACTTATAATGAGGAACCCTAAGAATTATTGTGGAAATTATTTAGGCTTCTATAGTACCGAAGTTTGCTCTCCAACTTCCTTGCGCACCGTTCCTAGGAAGAAGAAGGCAGGCAGCACATGATGAAACCCCACTTTTGCCAAATCCTAAGTCCTAAACCCTAAACCCCAAACTCTAAATCATAAACCCTGAGCCCTAAACCTAAACCCTAAACCCTAAACCCTCAACCCTAAACCCTCCGTCCCAGCTCGTCTCAGAGGCTCCGTGCGAGGCCCGGGATGCAACGTGCCCTGCTTGTGGAAGATTTGGCTCGTCTTGCCGCCGCTGTGTGAGATGGAGAAGTGTGCCTGATATATATATATATATATATATATGTATCTATATATATATATACACTTGATATATATATATATATATATAGTTGTACATGTATATATATAGTCTTATATGTTGTTATATATATAGTTATATATATATATAGTTATATATATATATATGTAGTTATATGTGTATATATATAGTTATAAATATTATAGTTATATATATAGTTATATAGTTATATATATATATATATGTATATCGTAACCTGTGAAACCGTATAAAATGGTTGAGGGCTTCGGGTTTTGACCCGAAGCCCTCAAATTTCTAAACTCGTCGAGCACTGAACTCAACACCCAAGCCAACAACTCCAGGCCAACGGCTGAGGCTGACCCCGAAAAGCTGCCGAATCCTTCCCGCCCACTACTCCGAAACCCCAAACGTCGTACACTTTAGCGTTCTGCCCGAATTAGACCCTAAACCCTAAACCCTAATTACTAAACCCTAAACCCTAAACCCTAAACCCTAAACCCTAAACCCTAAACCCTAAACCCTAAACCCTAAACCCTAAAATCCCTCATCCCTACAGCTCTTCAGGGGATCTTTCGGGTTCTGGAGGGAGAAGGGCGCCTCATTCACCTCACCCATTCGAAAGTTCCCAAACTGGATAAAGCGATCTCCGAAGGCCAGTCGTTGGGAGCTGTGAACCTCCTCCGGCGGAGGGGTTTAGGGTTTAGGATTTAGGGTTTAGGGTTTAGGGTTTAGGGTTTAGGGTTTAGGGTTTAGGGTTTAGGGTTTGAGGATTTCCTGTGGCAGAGTAGACCCAGGGCTCGGAACTTGGGACACTTTTCAGGTCTTTAGAGCGAGGGCGTGTTTAAGGCTTTCAGTCAAGATCTCTATGGACTCTATGGCCTTAATCCCCTCCCCCGAATAGTAAACCCCCTCCTACCCCCATTATTGAGAAGCCGCCATTAGAGTTATATTGTAGTATATTGGGGGTGTTTAATATTACGGGGGTAGGGGGGGGGTTTAAAATTAGGGGGAGGGCATAATCAGTCTTACTACAATCTAAGTAGGCTCTACATGCTGCGGCACTGGAGATTTTTCCCTAAACCCTAAACCCTAAACCCTAAACCCTAAACCCTAAGTCTAACTATCCGAAACCCTAAACGCCCGAATCCGACATTCGAAGCTCTACGGCCTGGCGCGCTCTTGGGCTCTTGCAAGGCTGTCTTAAAGCCTTTCATAAGGCTGTACAAGGCTTTAGGCCCTAAACCCTAAACCCTAAACCCTAAACCCTAAACCCTAAACCCTAAACCCTAAACCCTAAACCCTAAACCCTAAACCCTAAGCCGCTTAGGGCTTAGGACGGTTTGGGGTTTAGGGGCTCATCCATGGTTTCGGCTTCGGGGTGCAGACTGGAAGCTGCCGTTTTACTGGGTTCTTGTTGAGGGATGAAATTTGAAGTTACCATACAGAGACCATGCAATTCACTATAGATTCCTACTATGGTAACTTCAATTGACTCCCTTAACAAAGAACCAAGCTTCAGGATCTGTTGTCTAGAGTTGGGGTTTGAAGATATGTTGCTGCTGAGATATAGAGGCCTGTCGGTTAGAATAGGCCTGTTCTAATTTGGTTACGGCCTCTATATCTCAGCACCCCCTGAATTTATGCAGCTCCTGACCCACCCTTCGGCTTCTCTTGATTCGGGCTGGCCCCAAAAACCCAAAGCCCTAGACCCTAAAACTCTTAACCCCCCAAAATAGACCTTTTGGACCCTTAAAGCCCCTGTAAAACCCCATTGCCCAACCCCAAACTTCGAAGCGCTTGAGGCCTCTAGGGTTTAGGTTTTACTGTTTTGGAATTACGAAGGCTGGGTTTTGATTCGAGTGTTAGGGTGTGGTAGGGCGGAGGGGCTTTGAACATTTGTTGATGAAGGATTTAGGGTGGCTTGTAGGGCTTTTGCGGTTTGTAGGGGGTTAGGGTGTGCAGGACGTAGGGTTTAGTAAGCTGGCTTAAGACTGGGTTCTTGTTAAGGGATTTAATTTAAGTTACCATAATGAGGAAACGATATTATCTACTATGGATCCCTAGAATAGTAACTTAAACTACATCCCCCTAAACCCTAACCCGTAAACCCTAAACCCTTAACCCAGAAGAAGGCCAGCTCCGGCTTTGCTTGAAAGACCAAGCTTCTGTACCCAAACCACAGGGCCCTCACATGTGGAACTGCTCTCAACCGTACACCGAGACTATACTGAACTTGGAACCCGAGCAAAAATTTAATTTTTTGCTGTTTCTTAGGAAATAAAGTGCCCAAAAGTTTAAAAAATATTTCCAAGTATCCCTGAGTACACTCGAAACCCTGGCCCTAGCCCCTAAACCCTCCTTTCTTGCGAGCCTTCGTCTCGAGATGCCACGCGCCAAAGTCAGTTCTGGGACCCGGATGCAAGGTTCCAGCGCCGTGGTAGATCTGCGCAGTCTGCCCTGCCTGTGGGGCACCCAGAGACCAAACGACTGAGGAGTCTTATCCCTAAACCCTAAACCCTAAACTAACCCTAAACCCTAAACCCTAAACCCTAATCTTCCGGAAAGTGCTTGTAGCATTTCTTGCTTGAAAACACATATGCTCCGCCTCCAGGCCTTTACAAAGGTCTTTGCGTATGGGCTCTACAATGGCTTCATACAACATCTGAGGGTCCGCATCTACTGGATTTCAGTTCAGGGTTAACCCTAAACCCTAAACCCTAAACCCTAAACCCTAAACCCTAAACCCTAAACCCTAAACCCTAAACCCTAAACCCTAAACCCTAAACCCTAAACCCGGTTTTGGAGAAGGTTCACAAGTGAAGGGATCATTGAAAGCGTAGAAGACTAGCACTTGGGCTTCTAGGTTTTGTGTTTAAATATACCCCCCTTAGAACCTTAATGAAAATACTCTTCTTAGTGCCGTCTTGGGTTTTATATGAACAAAAATAAGAAGTAATTCCCAAGGGGGACTTCTGATTTAGGGACTAGCTGCATGCTGAAGACCCTAACTTTAGTTCCAGTCGGTTGGCCACAGCAAGCAGCCAAGAACACAGCTGCAAGTTACCACTTCGGTTTTACCAGGTTCCCTAGCACTCAGAATCATGGGGTTCTGGGCCATCGCAATTTTGCGCCATGGTGTCATCCATTGCAAGGGACCCTATGGAAGGGTTGTTGGCTCGGACAAGGGCTTATGTTTATGCATAAGGCGAGCAAGGTCCGAGATTTTATGTGTACTGCGGGCCCCTAATCTTGGTAGCCGAGTAACCATCTTATAATAAGGGTACCCTTTTTGGGGTTGCTCATTTTTTATAAAGGAACCCAGAACCCAAAAAGGGCAAAAGGGTGCCACTCAGCTACCAAGTAAAGCTTACGGAAGCACCTGGTGCGACACGGAGAAGTGGTTTCCATCGATCGCAGCAAGCCTCCACTCCCCGAGCTGGAGAAAGTGCTTTCCAGCCGCGATCCCCGTGCAGCTTCCCAAGATGCTTTGCACCGTTCCGCAGTGCCACCTAGACTCCCCGCAGAACCTTCATAAAGATACTATTCTGAATATCCCCGTGGGCTTTGTATAAGCAAAATACTCCCCTTAGAACCTTAATAACAAATACTTCTTCTTAATGTCCCCTTGGGTGTTTATATAAACAAAAGAAAACAATTCCCAAGGGGGACATAGCCCTTAAAAAAAAAAATAATCTGAATATCCCCTTGGGTTTTATCTAAACAAAAAACGAGAAAAGTTCCCAAGGGGGATATACAGCCACTGGGGATAGCGGTCATTCAGCGCAGCGGTCCAGTCGGTTCGCGGGCCGGGATGAAGCGAGCCCTGCTTATGGAAGATCTGAATCGTCTGCCCACCGGAGTGCGTCACGAGGAAGTGAGTTCCATCCGCATCACCGAAGCGAAACCTTCCGAACTGGATGAACCGGTCTCCGAACCTGACAGTAACACGCGGCAGGGTAGTGTTGCAGGGTGCAAAAGCATCCACAGCGCTGTGGACACGTTCCACTTCTCTAGTCCCTCTCAAGGCCTTTACGGAGAAGAGCTGTGGTTGTTGCAGGCGGCACTCTGCTTCATGTGAGATCTTAGCAACGGAGCTGTCTGGCGAGAAGCAAAGCTAGCAATCCCACTTGTAGCTCAACAGAACCCCAAAAAACCCTCACGTAGAACATACTCCAAAGCTACCTGTGTCAACACAACCCTACCAGACCCTGGCAAAGCAGACGAGATTTTTCTTCTGCCGCTTGGAGTTCCGCAAGGGCCCAGGGTTGCTTCTTGCGGCAGATGGCTCAAGGTTTACGGCTTCGGTTTTGGCCGAATGCTCTCGAGAAATATCCTGACCTTATGAAAACCAATAAAACACTTTATCCAGCTAATTATCTAGTGACATAATGCTTTACTCCACCGCGGCAGGCACCCAAACTTATGCAACAATTTGCATTGGCAGACGGACTCAAAGGGGCCAACTACTCTGCGTGGCCCACTCGTGCTTTTGTTTTGCTTTGCAGAACAAACCCTGCGCGCGGGAAAGTTTGACCCTAAACCCTAAACCCTAAACCGTTTAAAACCTAAACCCTAAGCCCTAAGCCCTAAGCCCTAAGCCCTAAGCCCTAAACCCTAAACCCTAAACCCTAAACCCCAAGCCTTAAAACCCTCCTATGGGACTTCATAGGGCTGGCTTCCTGGACTTCCGGCATCCTGAAGCCTCTCATGTAGACGTGCGTGCCCTCTAAGAAAATGCACCAGTTAACAGGGATGTTCCTAAACCCTAAACCCTAAACCCTAAACCCTAAACCCTAAACCCTAAACCCTAAACTGGGAAGCTTGTTTCTCGCGCCTGGCAGCTCACCTGTCGAAGCAAACCACTCGTGCGCAGGAACGATGCCCCTAAACCCTAAACCCTAAACTGGGAAACGATGCTGGCTTTGGAATACGCGAACTGCTGCAAGTCACTTGACTCCCCACCCCCTGACAGGGGTCCCAGCGCCTGCCCGGCTCGCAGAGTTATTATCAGATTGTCTTGAGGTCTGCTGTATTTCTCAAAGTTCTACTTTATGAAGGAACCATAAGTAAATAGTATGAGCATGTACTTGAGTGCTTGTTCGGTTCCCCGGTAGATTCCACAAGAAGCCTTAACCGTTTCTTCGCCGGGCAGCGTGATGCTGCCCGCCGGCCCAGAGCTTCGATCCCACGCGTTGAAGTCCTGGAGCTTGAGACCCTTGTGATGAGGGCTTTACGAAGGCTACCATGCATATACGTACAACATATATGTATATATATACACATACATACATACATACATACATACATACATACATACATACATACATACATACATACATGCATACATGCATACATGCATACATGCATACATGCATACATGCATACATGCATACATGCATACATGCATACATGCATACATGCATACATGCATACATGCATACATGCATACATGCATACATGCATACATGCATACATGCATACATGCATACATATACACACACACCTACATGCATATATACATATATATATATATAGATACATATTGTCCCGCCCGTGTGCCCACAGTTCTGTGTTTCGTGTCAAAGGAAAGTCTCTGACTTTTACATGCCTCGTCAAAGAAAGAACTGCACGGCAACCCCTTCCTCTTTAGCCGAAAGAGCAAACCGTGTTCCCTCGGAAGAGGCACGCTCTACCAATGGGCACCATTCTTGCAAAAACCCAAAAATCTAACATTTCGTGGAAATGCCAGAACCAATTTTTTGGATTTTTGGGTTTGGGGAACTGTTGATTCTTGGATCGTTTACGTGTGGAACGTGTATGTATGTATGCATGTACGTATGTATATATATATATTATAAAGCAGGATACACACATACATAGAATTTTCGGGTTGTCAGTATCTTCCTGAGCTCCAAACCCTGGGTGTTGAGGGTTGTAGTAGGGCTTTAGCAAGGGTTCTGTGTTTTTTGTTGAGAGCGCTTTCGCAAAAATAAGGCTTGGGGTTTGGATTTTGATTCTACACGGCTTTGGGGTACAGGCGCTGTAAGAACAAGGATTCTTATAAGCTTTCTGCAGGGATTCAGGCTTTCAGGCTACTAGGTTTTGGAATTCAGAGAAGCAGGTGCTTGATTGTGTTAAACAAGGGTGCAGGGCTGTAGGCCGCAGGCCTACGGGCTACAGCAGGAGGGTTTAGGGGTATTTAAATTTGTAAAGGGGGGTTGAGGGTGCACCAAAACTTCGAAGCCCAGCCCTGTAAACTTCAAGAGAGCTACCAAGACTGAAGATCTTTGGTTTTGAATCCTCCGGACTTAGGGATGCCAAGGATGTTCTTCTTAACTACTGTTGAGAACAAGTTGCGGTTTAGGATTTAGGGCTTTCAATGAGATCCATCCTATTCACAAACTAGGGCTGGGGGTGCCAGGAATATCGGATCCGACTACGGTGAGAGGCAGAGACAGTCTTGAGCTACAGGTTGGTCTACTCCATGCATCAGACAGACCCAGTAACGCAGTTGTCCAGTAACCTGGGGGAACTAAAGGTTAACCTTTGGGATTCTAAGGGGAGTATATTATCCCAAAAACATTAAAGGTTACCTACTCTACTAGGTTAACCCTAAAACCTCACAACACCGATTAGAACCCGCGTTAAACCACCACAAAGCATAAGCCTGTTGCGGCCAAGGGGCTGTGCGAGGCCCAGTGCGCAGAGTACCATCAGCGAGGTAGATCGTGGCTGTCTTGCCGTCCTTTTCTCATGGAGTCATGGGGTGCTTTTGGGCTTAGGGGTTAGGCGGTTTGTAAGGATTTAGGGTTTGAGGGTCTGAGGGTTAACGGTTGAAGACAAGTTCAGGGATTTTGAGGCTAGACTTCTTGTTAGAAAGCCTCAGGCTTCGGATTCGGAAGGTTCGCGGCTTGCGGGGTTTGGGTGGGCTCAGGGTTCCCCCGAACCGTCCCTCCACGCCCACAAGACAAAGCGGCGTCCCCGTACAGAACCCTTAAAGGAAACTCCCCCTTTCAGTCCTGGTGCGCAATGCTGAAGTGATCCAAATCTATCTGGCCCAGACGCCACTTCCCGATCTGAATGAATTGTGGCCCAAACGTGATCCCAGAAGGGAAGCCTCGCAAAAGGCACACGGATGGAAAATCCAGGGATGCTCCTATCTAGAATAGGGATCCTGAAAAAATCCGGGGCCCTTTGCGAAAGTATGATGACATCTCTAAAGAGTTCACAGTTTCGTGCTTGGACGTCTGAGCTGCAGAGCGTCTGGCATCTTACAGAAAGAGGCAAGAGCTGCAGGGGCTGCGTTGCTGTGAAAGCAATTCTAACCCTAAACCCTAAACCCTAAACCCTGAACCCTGAACCCTAAACCCTAAACCCTAAACCCTGAACCCGAAACCCGAAACCCTAAACCCTAAACCGCATATTGCAAGTACATGGTTTGCGGCTCTGGCTGTGGGACCAGGCTTTTTGACCTTTGGCAGCCATTATGCCCGAAACTGTAAACCTTTCTTTCTGACGCAGGGTTTAGGGTTTAGGGTTTAGGGCTTCCCCCAGCTATCTGGGGTCTTTCGCCGGTGTAGTTTCACAGTTGAACAGTCTTCTGATCCCCTTCAGAAGACCCACACTGAGAAGAATCAGACTCCCAACCTCTACTCAAAGTCTCAGCCAAACTTCAAAGTGTAACACCGAAGCTCTGAAAATTCAAGAAGACGAACCTTCAACCATCTGCCCCCAAAGATATTAAACCCGTAGCCCTAAGCCCTTAACCCTGAACTTACGAAACTCCTAAACCCTAAGCCCTAAGCCCTAAACCCCCACCTCTTTAAAACTGGCTTCCCCGCCATTTGCCCTCAAGCTGGGGCCTAGTGGTCGGCCCCAGGCATTGTAGTCCTTAGGGTTTGGGGTTTAGGGTTTTAGGGTTTAGGGTTTTAGGGTTTAGGGTTTAGGGTTTTAGGGTTTAGGGCCCCAGGCATTGCAGTCCTTCGTTGTGCCCAAGGTTTACTCCGGCTTGGTGTTTTAGTGTTTCGGTGTTGAGGGTGTAAGTTAGAGTTGAAGGTTCCAATTAGGGTTTAGGGTTTAGGGTTTAGGGATAAACATAATGTTTTTAATACCCTCTTGGATTTCATATAACCAGTTAGCTAGTTTCAGGTGCAAGGTTCAGGTTCAAGGCTTGGGGTTCAGGCTCCAGCCGACACTAGACAGGGTCATCGGCCGGTTGCACCTCCGGTTTAGGGTTTAGGGCTTAGGGCCAAAATTCTGTGTACAAGGACTCTAATACAGGGGCCTTAATTATTAGAAGAAGGTGCTGGGGTATACTATACTATAATTTGAGCAAGGAACCCACAAACCCTATTCTAATCATTAAGGCCCCTACACTATACCGGTCCCATTCACGTTTGTACGGGATGTGCCAGGGTTGACTATTGGTCCTGGCTCAGAAGCTACATCCCAGCCGAGTCCTAGCGTTTGTCATATCTTATAAGGAGCTGATGGCAGTGCCTCGGAACTGACATCCAAACTGAGGTCGACCTAAACCCTAAACCCTAAACCCTAAACCCTAAACCCTAAACCCTAAAACCCTAAACCCTAAACCACTCTGCCTCCCAAGCCCCCCCGTAAGAGCTGACCGGACACGTCCTCCTCCGTCCAGTGCCGGAAGTCCCGCACAGTAGGGTTTGGGGTTTAGGGTTTAGGGTTTAGGGTTTAGGGTTTAGGGTTTAGGGTTTAGGGACTCCCACGGACACTTCCAGCGCTACGCAACAGAAAAGCCACCACGAAGAGCAAGACTGGCACACATGACATGGCCGCAATAAATACTCAACATACTTTGGGCAACATTGGGAGCGAATGCGAAAACTTTGCACCTAAAGTGATGTCTATTCCGGGATTAGGTGGCTGTGGGTACCACGAACACAAAGTAGTGAGGAATCGTTTCAATGATAAGCCCAATACATAGTCCGAAGAACATCGCAAAAAACTACAAGCAGTGCTGCTACGCCCCAAAAGCCACGCCAAAGCCAAGTGCGTAAATTTTCAGTTAACACTTTAAGTTTTTTCGCGGCACGACTTCCGACCCTAAACTCTTAACGTGGAGCCTGCTCGTACGTACCCAATGGCCCCAAACTTGTACCTCCCCTCCTGAGACTGGCCAAGTCTGTCAGGCCGGAACCCTTGAAGTCGAAAAACACAACAAATGGACCTTAATTGTAAGCCTGAATAATTAGAATAGGGTTTTGGACTCCTTGATAGTATGATTCCAATAAGAAGCCCCCACAACAGTGTTGGTAATTAGTAAGGCTCCTAGCATAACCGTAAACCCTACAAACTGACTTCTGGGACCTTTTTTCCTGCATGAAACATCAAGCCTCCATCGGCCGCATTCCATGTCTTGGTTTAGGGGTTTAGGAGAAGACTTATGTTCATGATCGATAGATAGCTAGGTAGTTCGATAAACAGATAGATAGCTAAAGAGACAGATACATCTAGACCCGGGAGTAACCTGGGAAGAAAAAGGGTACCCTTTTGGTTTTAAGGGGATTATAAGGGAACCCCAACCCTAAAAAAAGGGAAAAAGGGCCTACTCCCGGTCCTAGTAGATACGATAGATAGCTAGCTAGGTGGTAAGGTAGAGAATGGATAGAGGATGGATGGCTAGAGGAGATGGCTGCATAGTCTCCGGTTTAGGGTTTAGGGCGTTTAGGGTTTAGGGTTTGAACCGATAGCACATGCCAGAAAGACCCTGCTTTGCAGCCCAGAGTCATTCCGCGGCCCGTTGTGCACGGTCCCATCTGCTCGCCAGATTTGTGTTGTCATTCCGTCCTTTCACCCTAAACCCTAAACCCTAAACCCTAGACCCCAAACCCCAAACCCTAAACCCTCATAGTTCCCGGGCTCCGGGCCTCTGTTGAGGGCTTCGGATCCGGGCTGGGAGCCTGCAGTGTAAAGTAGGGGCCTTAAGAAGTTAGAATAGGGGTTTTTGGGGGTGTATTCTACTAGTAGGTATCATTAGGAATCCCCCCAAAAATAAGTTTGAAGAGGGTTTTTGGGGTAGGTTATATATACTATATATACTAGTAATTCGCCGCGGCGCCGGCCGAAGCGGTCAGAGCTTCCTATACGGGTTCCCCACCTCTTAAATCTATACTCCCCTCAGAACGTTAATACACAAAATATATAATAGTTCCCAAGGGGGATATAGTTCTCCCCCCCCCAAAAAAATCCTTGCACTGGCTGAGGGATTCGTCCCTCAAGCTTCTTTGTGAGGCCGGGCCGAGGCGGGCGTCGCGAAGCGTTTCAAATCATAATAGGGTTTTGGGGTAGATTCTACAAGAATTATAATAAGGAACCTCCCCCAATAGTATAGGTAGTTAATAGGAATATTATGAAATCATTATAATAAGGAACCCCCGAGAGTAGTATAGGTAATTATTAAGGCCACACTATATAAGCAAATGCGCATTGGACTCGGTAGCTACGCCTTGACTGGAGTCGTAGCTACTGGGTGTCGGGGTGTAGAACACCACGCTTTTCAAAACGAAGGGCATTCTTGGTCGAGTAGGTGATATCGGGGTAAGTCTTGACATCAGTTTAAGCTGGGAAGACACTTCCGAGAACCCCAAAAACCCGAAGTCCAATGTCTGTCTTTGCAGCACCCTAAGCCCTAAACCCTAACCCTAAACCTGAACCCTATAAGACTTGATGACAATATCAGGCGTGCAGGCTGTCCAAACACTAGCCTTCCGCACGACGATACAACCGTAAGGATCTCACGCTCAAGGGTTTTTTTCGGGATCCCTCCTGAAAAGGGGTACCCGTAAACCCTAAACCTAAACCCTAACCCCTAACCCCTAAACCCTAAACCCTCCCCTTTGCAGGTAGTCGGGTCCCGTTAAGGGTCATATAAGGTTCGCGAGAATAGGGTCCCCCCTCCAAAGGGGTTCCGAGAAACTGCACGTTCCCGTGATGCTCCTTACCATCAAGCACATGAAGCTCTGGTGGCAAGAGTCCACCCTAAGCCTATCTCCTTCAAACAACAGGCGCAAAACATGCTCAACCTTTCAAAACAAAGGAAGCCCAAAAAAAGTCAGGCTTTCCAGGAATGTGCAGAACGCGAAAACATGTTCAAGCTTGACAAAAGCGAAAAACACACAATGTGTTTAAGGTATCAAGACAACAATACCGGGACCAAGCGCAAACTATGTGGAGTTCTCCTATCCGGTTGCTCAGAATCCTGAACCTCGAACAGTGAGACCCAGCGCAGAGTCCTTGTGCGAAATCGAGAAATGCGTGGCGTCAATCGCTGCCAAACGCCAATCCCCCAGCTGGATGAAGCGATCCTCGTGGGGAGATGAGCAGGGACATTATTCTTACGGGCTCACGGTTGTTTAGTTTCATTTTAAGATTTAGGGTGTAGGGTTCTCTGCCAGGCGTACCGTCATCCAAACTCAGCAGCCCGGCACAACTTGAGTACCTTTCAGGATGGCCAATCTTCGGGCACGCAATTCGGAACTCTGCCTGACTTCCGGGGCCTTCACTTGTTCAGGAAGCAATAAAGAGATAAACCTGATCAAAAAGCGGGACGTTGAAACCCAAACCCTTAAAGCACTGAAGGCTTTCCGAAGTTTAGGGTTCAATGGAGTACTGTTTGGGATGTTTTGGGGCTTCACGAGTGCAAACTTCTTGGACACCCTAAACAGAAAGACACGGCAACGCTTCGGGAATACGTCCTCGAACCCTTCATGTGCCCGAATGTCCTGCTGGTCCTACAGAACCTGCGCACTCTAC
>CAJNDS010000025.1:25000-47500 GCA_905221605.1 Symbiodinium natans
CCCGGACACAAAAGACCAAAAACCCAAAAAGACCTAACCCTAAACCCTAAACCCTAAACCCTAAACCCTAAACCCTGAACCCTGAACCCTGAACCCTGAACCTCTCTTTCATTTTAAATTTTAATGTTCATGAGTTACTGGGCAAGGCCATTTTTTTTGACTGGGCAAGGTCATTTTTTTTACTGGGCAAGGTCATTTATTACTGGGCAAGGTCATTTTTACTGGGCAAGGTCGTTCGGTCGAAAAAAAAGACCTTGCCCAGTAAGAAATGACCTTGCCCAGTAACAGGGTTACTGGGCAAAGGTTGTTTTTAACTGGGCCAAGGTCGTTCGGTCTAAAAAACGAGGGTTACCGGGCAAGGTCTCTTTTACTGGGCAAGGTCAGATTGTTTTCTGGGCAAGGTCACGTTTTTGCTGGGCAAGGTCATGCTTTTACTGGGCAAGGTCATTGTTTTTTACTGGGCAAGGTCATTTTTTTTACTGGGCAAGGTCACTTTTTTACTGGGCAAGGCTTCTTTTTTCTGGGCAAGGTCATTTTTTACTGGGTAAGGTCGTTCGGTCTAAAAAAACGACCTTGCCCAGTAAAAAACAACCTTGCCCAGTAAAAAATGACCTTGCCCAGTAACAGGGTTGCTGGACAAAGGTCATTGTTTTTACTGGGCAAGGTCGTTCGGTCTAAAAAACGAGGGTTACTGGGATAGGTCTTTTTTTTACTGGGCAAGGTCATTTTTACTGGGCAAGGTCGCTTTTTTTACTGGGCAAGGTCATTTTTTTACTGGGCAAGGTCATTTTGTACTGGGCAAGGTCTTTTTTTACAAATATTTCTTAATGTTGTGGGGTTCTTTGGGCGGGTGGGTATTTTCCTGGAGCAATTGCTTGACTAGTGAATGCTTGGACTTGAGATGCTGACCCCTAAACCCTAAACCCTAAACCCGCTGAAGAACCGAGGCTCTGGGCGGTCGACGGTCGACCAGGCGGTTGTGGGCCCCGGCTGCAGCGTGCCGTCATATCGGAAGATCTGCGCCTCTCTTTGGGTGACGAGGGCTCTTAGGGTTTAGGGCTCTTGGGCTTGATGTGGGGTTTAGGGTTTAGGGTTTAGGGTTTAGGGTTTAGGGTTTAGGGTTTAGGGTTTAGGGTTTAGGGTTTAGGGTTTAGGGTGTGGGGCTAGGGTTTAGGTGTTCGGGCTTGAAGCTGAAGGACCTTAGCGTGGAGTACTTGGGTCCAGCAAGCTTAAGGCCCATGACCTGAAGTCAGCCACACCCTCGGCCCGACGGGCCTTTTGCTGCCGGGTTTCGGGATGAGGCTTAGGGCCAAAAACCCTAAACCCTAAACCCTAAACCCTAAACCCTAAACCCTAAACCCTAAACATTTCGTTGCCAGTCTCAGTTGCCGTTTTGCCGCCGATGTGGGAGATGGAAAGGTGGTTCTCGTCCACAGCTCCCACGCGAAACTTCCCGATCTGCAGGCACTGTTGCAGGTTTAGGGTTTAGGGTTTAGGGCTTAGGGTTTAAGGTTTAGGGTTTAGGGTTTAGGGTTTAGAGTGTAGAACTTTTTAGAGGTGCCTGGATGCACGGGGAGCCTTCACACCTGTGACCCGGGACCCCAAACCCGCAACCCTAAACCAAGCCCCTTCCCACCTAAACCCATATAACGCCCTCTGAAAGTCCTGGTCCCCCTAAACCCCCTAAACCCTAAACCCTGAACCCTGAACCCTGAACCCTGAACCCTGAACCCTAAACCCTAAACCCTAAACCCTAAACCCTAAACCCTAAACCCTAAACCCTCAACCCCCCAAATAAAGCCCTCTGAAAGGCCTGGATGAACTGGAAGCCGAAGCTGATCCCCTTCGCCGCCCCGATGGACCTGCCCCAAGCGCCAAAGTCCTGAGCAGATTCGGGTTTAGGGTTTAGGGTTTCGGGTTTAGGGTTTAGGTTTCGGGTTTAGGGCATCGCCTAATGTAGGGGCCTTGATCATTCAAATTGGGCTATACTAGACCCATCGCCTAATGCAGTGGCCTTAACATCGCCTGATGAAGGGGCGGTTCAAGACGTGGAAGGACACAGGATCAACGGCCTGATGGGGGGGGGGGGGGGGGTTTAAGATATGAGATCGACCGCACTCGCCTCATGAGGGGCTGGGTTTAAGACACATGTCCATCCTCAGCTTCTTCAGAATTTGAATGGCCATGTTGGCCATGGCTCAAGGCCGCTTTTTCTGCTCAAGTTACGCGCCGCTACGTGAAGGTCACTGTGGGAGGGGGCTTGCGGGTTGTGGGATCACCCGCGCTCGCCTGGTGGATTTGAGATACGATTTCGACCACGATCGCCTACTGGGGTGTTCAAGATAGGAGATCGGAGCCACCTTCTCGCGAGGGGTCGGGTTTCAGCGATGAGCCGCACCGCCTTCACTTCATAAGGGGTATAATATAATATACTACCATATAACACAATATAATGTAATGTTTTATAATGTAACATAATCTCTTTTTATATAATATAATATAATATAATATAATATAATATAATATAATATAATACAATAAAATATAAGATAACATAATATAATATAATATAAATATGGAGCCAGCCGCGGCTGTTTCAGAATCGACCGGTTCAAGCTTTCGAACTCGCAACTCGGCGGACCGTCAAACTTTCGAACTCGGCACATTTCCAACCTTCAAACTTGTTGAACTTTTCCAAATCCTCGAACTCTCAAACTCTCGCCCTTCCATGCCGTTCAAACTTTCGGGCTCTCCAACTTTCGAACTCCAATATTCAATGTTTGAAGCTTCTGAGCTGTCACCGCAGTACCCAGCCGCAGACCGAAACTGAAACTCCAAGCTTTCGAACTGTCGACCAATCAAGCTTAGAAGCTGTAGAACCTTCAACCTCGAAACTTTCGAACCTGTCAAAGTCGGAACTCTCAAAATTTCAACGATTCAACCTCTCAAATTTTGAGCGCCGACCGATCTCGGCCGCGGCAACAGTGCAAACGTTGAGTTCGAAGCAGCGGACCGAGCTCGAAAGTTCGAAAGCTTGAGAGTTCGAACGATTGAATATGTGGACATTGAGATGCTCGAGTTTGAACTTTTCGAGTTTTGACAGCACCTTTCAAACCTTCAAAGGCTGACCTTTTTCTTTTTATAATGTTACCAGACCTTCAAACTCCCAAAGCTTCGACTTCGAGCGACCTCGCTCGGGACACCAGCTGTTTGCCTTCCCCCCCAAAAAAAACCAGCACAAAAAACAATGCATCATCTCAAGGGCTTGGGGCGCTCAAAGGCCATGACAAATCCGTGACCAATTGTTAGTATTCATATCGTTGGGTATTATGAGTATTCTTGCCATTATGCCTATGTTATTAACCCTAAACCCTAAACCCTAAACCCTAAACCCTAAACCCTAAACCCTAAACCCTAAACCCTAAACCCTAAACCCTAAACCCTAAACCCTAAACCCTTTTGGGGAGGGCTTTAACTGCGCCTCGGGGTGCCTGGTGTGGGGCTGCGGGATTTTGGCGGCGAGGGGTTGGCAGTCATTCGCCGGAAGGCGTGGGGCGCAGCGTTTCTAAACAATAAACCCTAAACCCTAAACCCTAAACCCTAAACCCTAAACCCTAAACCCTAAACCTCCCGGTGTAGCACAAATGGCCCCCCCTCTCTCTGGAAGCTCCAGCTGAGACTCACTGCGTGGCCCTGGATGCTGTGTGCCCTCCTTGTGGAAGATCTGCGCCGTTTTCCCATCCTGCCGAGAAGCCCTTAAGGCGAAATCCCGGTTCCGAGACCTCCTCTGATCCCCCTACCAGAAACACGAGAATACGATGCCACAATACTATAATACTAGACTACCATCATAATATCATACTACAATTCTACAAGTTTAGGGTGTAGGATCTGGGGTTGAGAGTGTTTTCAGGCCGAAACCCGAAACCTCAAAACCCTGCACTCGAGCCGCAAAGACTGAACCGGCGTATACTACAATACCATAACACTACAATACTAGAATACTACAACTATAATTATACTATAATACTAGAACACAATGCTAGTACTATAATACTAGCATACAATGATGATGCTATAAAAACTACAAAGCGTGTGTCCTTGTGTGAGATGCTGAAATGGTTGTCGTCAATGGCGGCAAGGCGCCACTTACCCAGCTGAATGAAGCGGTCCCCCATGGGAAGGTCATAACACGCTGACGCCGAGTGTGTGGTGTGAACCTAGACAGAGAGGTTGATGCCTCAAAAGCAATCCGTATGATGTTAATCAACTACTACGTCTACTACTCTTCCAGTCATCTACAATGTTCCCATCAGAATCTCCCCCCCCCCCCCCCCCCCCAATAGCCCTAAAGAGTCGACGCTCGGGCGCAGCATCATTGGGCCTTCCCGCCAGCATGATGTGGGCATGACATTCTCCCGGCTCTTTTCAGCCCTCTGGCAAAATACAACATGCAGCATACTTGCACGTGTCAAGTGCAGCTGGTTGTGCTTGGGCTTACGGCTCGAAGATTGGAGCCCTTAATGCCCGACATCTGCGGCAGGTTTAGTGTTGATGCCACTGCTGCTGCTGCTGCTGCTGCTGCTGCTGAAAAGGATGGAGATCCCAGCATCTTATGATATAGTGGGGCACCCTGGCAAATGCAAGGAGACATGTACTGGAACTCCGGTAACAAAAGCGTGCAGATCACCTGAGCTCTCTCCACCCAGTTTGATGCGACATTCACAATGGACACTCAATGAACACTCTGACCACTGCAAATGGACCCGTATCGTAGACGACCTAGACCCTTTATTGGAGTTTGGTGCAACTTGGGGGTCTGACGAGTTCAGGTGAGGGGGCGGGGGGGGCGGGGCTGCAGGGGCGAGGGGAGGGTCCCCCAAACAAAAACCTGATTGTTTTCTGTTGTTCCCCGTGTGCGGGCGCCGGATTAGTACTTTTTTGAACTGGTACTAGTTATAGTTAGAGCAACAACTGGAGTACGAGCGATGGTAATCGCGACAGTAATAGCAATGGCAATCGTATTATGGTAGCAGTGATAGCAACGAAAGAAAAAATCCCTAAGTTTGATAGTAAGTATAGCAGTGGCAGAAGTCGAGCAATAGCAATTGCAATAGACTCAGAAGACAGCTACGGGCCGGACAATGGTTGCGTTGATGGGTATCCCCGTAAACAGCCAGAAACAAAATCCAGAATTTCGGCAGCCCGGATTCACCAAAAAAGTTGGGCCGGGAAAGCTTTTCACTATACAGGGGCCTCAACACCACGAGGTTAGGGACTTCAAGAAAAGTTTCTAACTTTGCAGTCGGTTGACGGGACCTATGGCATATGGGTGTGCATCCTCATCATCCTCAACATAGAACATCGTCAAGCATTAAGACACATTGAACGGTTCCTGCTGTGCAAGGTCCGGCTAGGATTGCGCATGCTAATGGACAATACAAGGGCCACAATCCGAAACTTTAACCACGTAACTACAACAGGGGTTAAGGGGTATATTTCAGAATGCTTGAACCAGAGAACCCCAAAGAAACGTATGCTAAGCCCTAAACCCTAAACCCTAAACCCTAAACGCTAAACCCTAAACCCTAAACCCTAAACCCTAACTATTCACCAGGGAGCATGCTGGGCGACCTGCGATGCGGGGAGGACGGTCACCATGGCTGGTGGAGGTCGGCCGGCGAACTTGCAACCCAGCTCCTTGGTTGCTGAGGCAAGGATTAGGGTTTAGGGTTTAGGGTTTAGGGTTTAGGGTTTAGGGTTTAGGGTTTAGGGTTTAGGGTTTAGGGTTTAGGGTTTAGGGTTTAGGGTTTAGGCGTCATATAGGGGTCTTAGGAATTCGAATGTGGAATGGGTATCTTACGGTAAAGGTATCATAACACCAGGGAGTCATATTGGCAACTGCATAGGCTTCTACATTACATCGTACGTTGGGGAGGAAGCCGGCAGGGTTGTGGAGATTATGTGCATATTCTATTGCCAGGAGAAAAGGATTCGGGGCTGCCTGCTTGTCGCCCTGAAGTCTGGGGTCAACAGGCTCCAACGAGAGTGGGGCTTCAGGTGGTGGTCACTTTAGAACGCATATGCAATTATAATCATACTAGTAATAATAAAAAAGTAATAATAATAAGAATCATAAGAATAAGAATAAGAATAATAATAAGAATAAGAATTTGAATAAGAAGAATAATCAGAATAAGAATAATAAATGCATCCGGGTCTCTGCGGCACAAGGAGCCGTATCGAAGCCTGGGGATGTGAAGACCTCTTTGCAGTACCTTCGCAGCAGCTTGCACGTGGTTCGCACGGCCTTTCATAGGCATCCTATGAGCCTAAACCCCTAAACCCTAAACCCTAATTACGCCCTATAGCGCATGACGCTATAGCCCAATAAGCAACCCAACAACCTGCGACCCGATTTCTGCGCACACCCTGAGTCCGAAACCCAAAAAAGGTTTAGGGTTTAGGGTTTAGGGTTTAGGGTTTAGGGTTTAGGGTTCATACAACCTGAGAACCCGGCAACAACCTCTATTTGTTTCAGTATTATCAGCGCGTATTTATTCAGGAACTGCACCAGTATGCCAGTACTAAATCCCGACATAACTTCAGTAGCCCTACGAAATCATATGAAAACAGTCCAACTACAAGACAAAGACCCCACGAAGACAAGTAAATCTCAAAACATCCTGTACATGACCTAGTACCCATATGGGGGTTTACCCCTAATATGGACCCTTAAATAATAGGATTCCAATATAATCAGGACCCCAATAAGGTACCCCTAATATCGGAAACCCCCTAAACCCTAAACCTAAACCCTAAACCCTAAACCCTAAACCCTGAATCCCCATATCCCCCACATTTTTCACGCCCTGGGGCAGCTTTGTGGGGCCGAGGAGTTGCATGGAGGGCGTGGTGAAGTCCAAATGGAGATTCGGAATGAGGCCCGTGATGGTTCCTTTCAGGGGCTTTAGGGTTTAGGGTTTAGGGTTTAGGGTTTAGGGTTTAGGGTGAGTTTGGGGCTTTGGGTTCACGATTTCATTGCTCACGTTCTGCGGTCTGGGGTCTGATGGCTCCTTTGGGCTGGATGTTTTGCTTGGTTTGTTGGCGAAGGGCCTTGGGGTGTCGTTTGTCTTCATGGCCCTAAAGAGTTCAGCATTACCATTGCAGTTACTCTATATCTATATCTATATCTATATCTACATCTATATCTATATCTATATCTATATCTATCTCTCTATACATGCATACATGCATATATACATACGCTTACTATTTATTGTTGATAACATGCTACTAGACTAGTAACAGTACCTATCGCAACTCGCATCTCTCTGAGGACCTTCTCGGAAAAGGGGCCTCTGCATTTCAACGTTTGCGCTGAATATCCGGCTTGGGGCGAGTTGGCTGTGACCCCGCAACATATGGCCAAAAGTCTCCGATTCTATTCTCAACTCAACACTCCGAACCTCCCCAGACTCTTCCCAAAGCCTTAAACATCAGGCCGTTCAACTCACCCTAGACCCTAAACCCTAAATCCTAAACCCTAAACCCTAAACCCTAAACCCTAAAGGACATGAGGTCACGGGTGCCACGAAGGCTGCGAGCCGTCTCCAGCACCCTGAGCCTTTCCTCTCAACCTTCAACCACAAGGTCCCAATTTAGTATTGTGTAATTTAGTATTATGTGATTTGGTATTATGTAAGTTAGTATTATGTGATTTAGTATTCTGTAAGTTGGTATTGTGTACTGTGGTAGATTATGGTTACATAATTCATACTAGTATGTGTTGACTGTTTATTCAGTCCTATGAGTCCTACGTACCCGAAATCCTCCCAACGCCTCTCATGCCCCGGACCCTGTCTAAACCCCAAGAGCCCCTGAAGAAGCCTTGTCCCACATCCTAAAGGCCCCCTAAACCCTAAACCCTCAAAACTCTGAACCCCCAAACCCTAAACCCTAAACCCTAAACCCTAAAGCCTAAACCCTAAACCCTGAAACTCTAAACCCCTAAACCCCAAAACCCCTAAGAGCCCTCAACTCTGAGCCCTTCGGAGCTCCGGCGGCCGCGCGAGCCGCATCCATCACGAAATCCGTCACTGCACCGGCCTCGCTTCTGGGGGTTTGTAGGGGTCTAAGTGGCTTAGGGGTTTTGTAGGGGGTTTTAGGGTTTAGGGGGTTTGGGGGTTTAGGGGTTTTGGGGTTTTGGGGTTTAAGGTTTAGGGGTTTTGGGGGTTTTGGGGGTTTGGGCTTCAAGGGCTTGTGGAGTTGGCGTGTTGTGGCGTCAAGTCATCGTCTAAGTCTTCGGGGTTTTCTGGGGTTTGAGATTTGGGGTCTGCAGGATTGAGAAGGGTTTAGGGTTTATGGTTTAGGTCAGAGACAGGGTCTCCCGAGTCGCCGGTTTAGGGATTGCGGGCGGGGCGAGCCTAGGGCAAGCACGACATCACCTACCAGAAATAAAGAAACTTGCGAACTGGGGGTTTAATAAAAAGCCGAAGGGTAACAAGAAAGCCCCGTAATGATGGGGCCACCCCGTTTTCTTCAGCCAGTTTGAACAAGGAAATCCCAAAAGGGCACACCTGACTATGAACCCCTAAGCCCACATGCTCACAC
The DNA here is from genome assembly GCA_905221605.1 of Symbiodinium natans. Classification (NCBI taxonomy): domain Eukaryota; class Dinophyceae; order Suessiales; family Symbiodiniaceae; genus Symbiodinium; species Symbiodinium natans. The sequence goes on from CAJNDS010000025.1 coordinate 33,614, forward strand.
AAACATGTGGGTGGTTGTCAAAATTGTGGTCATTTTTGGGATCCCTATTACAATACGGAACGTAATAGTTAGGGTACGTGCCGGCATTACTGTGCCAAGTGTTTGACATTGAACTCCTGCAGCAAGCCAAACCCCCAAAAGCCCTAAACCCTACCCTAAAACCCGAACCCCCTAAACCCGACAAACCCTAATCTCTAAACCCCCAGAGACGACGACCCCTGCGGTTCCGAGGTCCGTACACACTCTACACTACGCGTGCATGGAATTTTTGGCCTACAAGGCCCTGAAACACTACAGCACTCAAGCCAGAAACCCATCTGAACCCTAGCCTCTGAACTCTAGAAACCCTAGCCCTAGACCTAAACCCATCTAATCTACAATCCCTAACCTCTGAACTCTATAAACCCCAGCCCTAAGCCTAAACCCATCCAGACCCGAACCTCTGATGTCTGAATCTTCATATGAAGTAGGGTCTATAGTTCTTGTACCCCTAGAAGGACAGCCAGCATGGACACTCACAAAAAAGGAACCTCATATACACTCACCAAAAACAGAAATATAAACCCTGTCTCATATAGACTAGGTTGCCCTTCGAACCTTTTAAACAAAGATATTCATATCCTCTTGGGTTTTATATAAACAAAAAAATTTTGAATATACTCTTGAATTTTTTTATAGACAATATAACAAATATTTCCCAAGGGGGAATATACTGGAAGGCCCAAGCGGCACCAGGGATGCAGGCCGCCGGGCCAGTGATGACGCTGACCAGGGCCGTGGCTCCCTTTAGGATCCTTGTTGCGATGTGTAGTTTAGGGTTTAGGGTTTAGGGTTTAGAGTTTAGGGTTTAGGGTTTAGAGTTTAGGGTTTAGGGTTTAGGGTCGTTTTGGGGGTGTCCCTTAAAAATTCGGTGCCGCATTCTCATAGAGATCCAAAAAGGGACCATGATTTTGACAAGCACCCTTAAGTTGCGATGTGTAGTTTGGGCTCCGGGTTTAGGGAGAGGGTCTTTGAAGTATCAGAAGCCGTAAACCTCAACTTTGAAATGTTCCAGGGCTGATCTCATGAGTCGATGACGGTTTAGGGTTAAGGGTTAAGGGTTTAGGGTTTAGGGTTTAGGGTTTAGGGCATTTTTTTGCCCAGGACTGGGACTGAGTTGAAGGATGGCATTTAAGTGTTGCAAATTGAAGGTTTGGGGTTTCTAAGCTTCTGGTTAAGAATGTTGCTAGGATTGGCATTATTGTTCGTATTCATTGATTGTTCCATTGTCACTATTTGTATTGCGCATTCCCCGCTCTCCTCCACCCAAACCATTCGTCCCAAAGGCTGTGCCCTTCAGCCACTACGTACCCCAAACCCCAAACCCCAAACCCCAAACCCCAAACCCCAAACCCCAAACCCCAAACCCTAAACCCTAAACCCTAAACCCTAAACCCTATAAACCCTAAACCCTAGTCTCTAAACCCTAAACGGCTAAGCATCGATTCTTCTATCTTCTCCTTGATCCAGCCGGTTCCCAGCTGTGCGCTGATTGGCTTCGGTATCGCGAAGCCTCGCCCACAAGGCCGAGCATCAAGGATTAGGGCTTAGGGCTTAGGGCTTAGGGCTTAGGGTTTAGGGTTTAGGGTTTAGGGTTTAGGGTTTAGGGTTTAGGGTTTAGGGTTTAGGGTTTAGGGTTTAGGGTTTAGGGTTTAGGGTTTAGGGAAAGAACTTCCGTGTGCTCCCTCGCAGGCAGCAGATCTTGCGCCTTGAATGTCGACATCGGCATACAGGTTCACGGCCGCAGCTCCACACCTGGCTTCTTCAATAAGGAAGCCCCCGGGGCAAGTTCGATCTTCTTGGTGCAGATCCCAAGAAGAAAGGGTTTAGGGTTTAGGGTTTACGGTTTAGGTTTTAGGGCTGCTACAACAAATCTAAAGCTCTCCCATCTTGCTGAGGCAGACACATGTCGATGTGGTGCACTTGGCTGGTATTGGCAGTGACCGCTGTCCTGGGACCATTTAGGGTTTAGGGTTTAGGGTTCAGGGTTTAGGGTTTAGGGATCCTTCCCATTCAGACAAACAATCTGATTCTTCCAGAAGTCTTCTTGAACCCTTTTGGAAACCTTATCGCGAACCTGTTTTCAACCCCTATGTAGAAGCCTGAAAGAACCCAAAAAGGAGCCTTCTGATGTAGGGGCCTTAATGATTCGAACAGGGTTTTGCGGCCCATATTATAATAAGGCGAAAATTTCAGCCCCAATATTAAACCCTTATAGTAACCCCTATTGAACCCTTTAAAGGAACCCTAAACCCTAAACCCTAAACCCTAAACCCTCCTAAACCCTAAATCCTAAAGAGTTTTAGTTTTAGGCCCCAAAATTAGAATCCATGAGCCTCTCCTGGACGTCACCGCCTGGGTCTCTGCAAGGGACATGCCGGAAGAAAGTCGCAGCGTGCCCTGTGCCCGAACCTGAGGGTTTAGGGTTTAGGGTTTAGGGTTTAGGGTTTAGGGTTTAGGGTTTAGGGGCTTAGGGGTGCTATAAGGGTTCTTTAAGGGTGCCCTTACAGGTATATACTTCGTCTGCGCTGGTAAGCGTGCGATGCGGCTTCTCTCAAAAGGCTCTATTAGAGGTGCGGAACTTGTGGCTTCAGGTTTGAAGCTTGGTGGGCTTTCCGGCTTGGGGCTCTGTTTTAGTAATCGTATTTCAAGGCTTCAGGGTCTAGGGTTTCGGGGCACTGTTCCATTCATGGGGCTTCGGGTCTCGTAGCAAAAAAATCGTCAGGGCTCACAAGCACAATCCCTTTCCTCTCACACTCGGTCTCCAGTTCCCTGGTCACTGGAGCCCTCTTTACCTGCAAAACAACCCTAAACCCTCAACCCTAAACCCTAAACCCTAAACCCTGAACCCTAAACCCACAGTGCACCTCTGCGTTGAACATGGGGTTGATGACGATCGGAACGCCAGGCATGGGCCAAACCTCGCCCATCATGGCATGGGCTAGGGCGGCTAGGGATGGCCCGAAAGCCTTCCAAGCGTCCCCGAAACCCTAAACCCTAAACCCTAAACCCTAAACCCTAAACCCTAAACCCTAAACCCTAAACCCTAAACCCTAAACCCTACAGCTGCAAGAAAGCCCTGGGGCGAGGAATGCTTCTTAACTCTTGGGCTCCCCTAAGCCCGGATTGCGAAGACAAAAACTCGAAGGTCCTGGGCCGCGGAGAACATTACTGGCAAAGCACTAGAGTAGGGTTTAGGGTTTAGGGTTTAGGGTTTAGGGTTTAGGGTTTAGGGTTTAGGGTTTAGGGTTTAGGGTTGAGGGTTTAGGGTTGAGGGTTGAGGGTTGAGGGTTGAGGGTTTAGGGTTGTTCTACCCATGTGCTCCCGTATACTTTACACTCTCGGGGGTGATCTGGTAGGGTCGAGATGTGAAGCTCGCCCATGATGATTGCTGCTTCTGACTTGCCAAGTAGGCCTTGGCTCGGTGAGCAACCTATGAGCTTTACAATCTCTAAAGCCTGAACCTTGAAAACGACGCCCAAAGGCCTGAACAAAACAGCTAAATCCTAGACGCTAAACGCCTCAACCTTGAAACCGTGAACATGAAACGCAAACCTGAATCCTTGGCCAGGCCGCTGTCAGTACCGGACCCATGCCGACTCGGACGCTGCCGAACGCCGACGCTGCCAGGCCAAAACCCTCCTTCGAGCAGGACCGCGATTAGGAGTAGCAGCAGCAGCAGCAGCAGCGGTGCAGTAGTGCTGGCGGTAGTAGCATGTCGTCGTCGTAGTAGTAGTTATGAAAGCAGCAGCAGCAGCAGCAGCAGCAGCAGCAGCAGCAGCAGCAGCAGCAGCAGCAGCAGCAGCAGCAGTAGCCGTAGCGCAACTGCGGTGGCGACATAACGAAGACGATTGTAGCAAACGTGGGGCAAGAGCAGCAGCATGACTCGCAGTTATACTGATATTCGGTTCGCTGGCCAGAAATGCGACAATGACAGCTCTAGCCGGTCCCTGAGTGCCCGCAGGTCCAGCACAGCCATCGTACATGTCAGAAGGGCCACAACGAGAACTACAACAAATCCAATGACGACTGCAGCGGCGGCAGCTATAAGTACTATTTTTACTACGTACCACCTCGACAAAGACCGTTCCACCTTTAATCCCCACCCTCCTCCCTCATTCCTCCTCCTACTCCTGCTTCTACTCCTACTCCTACGACTACTCCTACGACTACTACTACTACTACTACTACTACTACTACTACTACTACTACTACTACTACTACTACTACTACTCCTACTCCTACTCCTACCACAACGACGACGACTACTACTACGACGACGACTACTACTACTACGACGACGACGGCGACTACAACTAGTACGACGACCACAACAAGAACGACTGCGACCAACCACATGCTCATGATAGAAATTTTTATTGCAGTCGTCGTCATCACCACCGCGAAAATGAGCTGCAAGATCGGGGAGAAAAGGAGCTGTGAGCAGGACTCAGGAACCAGAATGCGATAAAGCTACAAAAAACGTCAACATAGCAACAGCAGGGCAAGGACCATATTACCATTGTCAAACGAAGCAACAACCGCAACAAGGGCAGTTTGATGGCCTACTTTATTAATGGCCCCTCTATTCAGGTACTCTTCTCAAGGGCAACACCACAAAGGATCCCAAAAGGGAGACCTGAATCCAAAACACCCTAAACCCTAAACCCTAAACCCCAAACCCCAAACCCTAAACCCTAAACCCTAAACCCTACCTTGCCTGGTGCTTGATGGTCGGGTTCTGGAAGTCGGCGTCTGCGTGGCCCCCTGGGTTCACGAGGACGGAGCCCTGGATGTGAAAATCGGCACTGGCGCCGACCTCTGCAAGAAAGAGGTCCCCAAGGCTGCGTTGCAGAGGGTTTGGGGGTTAGGGTTTAGGGTTTGGGGTTTAGGGTTTAGGGTTTAGGGTTTGGGGTTTAGGGCTCCTGGAAGGCGTGATGCATCTGCTCTATGGGATCGGACTCCGATAGAACTGAATACGCACTTCGCAAGGCATCATCTTGACGTATTCTCTTCAAGGTCTGCAAGAGCGGGCGACCTTCTCAAAATCCTTGGAATCCAGGGCTTCGCGCTTTGGGGGAGCACTAGTGTCACTAGCTTGGAAGGCTTCAGATTCATGGTATACAACATGTCGAGTCGTGTGTTGTCACATGGCTGCTGTATTTTCTGGAGATGACATTACTACCCCCCCCCCCCCCCCATGAAAGACAACAGCAAGGATACCAGGTATCAAGAACAACACGTCACAATGCAGGGCTGAGGGTTTAGGGTTGTGTAGAACCCTTATCAAGTAACTCCCTTCCCGCAATGACTTGGATCCTCGTACTAAGGCCCTTTGCAGACAAAGGGACGGACTTTTTCGTCAGGGTCTACACTGACTGTCAGAAATGGATCCTTGAGCTACTCAGATATTCCTTCAACCATAACGAGAGTCCCCGTTCGATTGAAGGAGTATGCTGAGTATTCACAAAAATTCCCTGGTTCTTAGTAGGGACTGAGGGAATGAGGTACCCTATATATACCCTTTAAGGGATTATATAGGGTACCTCATTCCCTCATTCGCTCATTCCCTACTAAGAACCAGCCAGAAGAAGGGTGTCCGGGCGTCCTCGGAAGAGTCTGCTCTAGCTTCAAAGACGTGCCGTGTCAAACCCGGGTCAGAATGTAGGGGCCTCAATAATCAAAGCAGGGTTCGGGTTTGTTTATCGAAAATGATAGGGACTATAACTATAAGGGGATACCATTATTGAGTGTAGCATTGTTCGGCTTGTCAGGTGACAAACAAGGGTATCCGGGGACTTAACTTGAGTTACCAGGTACCAACTATACCGAAGCCTCACTATCCTGTACGCCCCGGGAAATCCGAACCCTATAATCCCGAAACCAACCTGCACACATCAAATCAACCCCACAGGCCCATAGACCCTGCACCAAAATCCCAAAATCCGGGTGCTCAACCCCCATAGAAGGAACGCCATTCTGACTGTTAACTCAATCCTACCCTAAACCCTCAACCCTCAACCCTAAACCCTCATCCCTCAACCCTAAACCCTGAACCCTAAACCCTACACCCTAAACCCTAAACGCTAAACCCTAAACCCTCCAAGCTCGGCTGATGTTGGGACTCATTGGTCCGGCCTCTGCGCTGCCCGTAATGACTCCACTCATCTCGACTTCGGCCACCATCTGCAGCAACACCTGGCTTTGTTGCTTAGAGTTCAGGGTTTCAGGGTTATATGGGTTTAGAGCTTAGGGTTTAGAGTTGAGGGTTTTTGTTACTTAGGGTTTAGGTTTTTGGGTTATAGGGCTTAGGCTTAGTTGCTGAGTTCATGAGCCCCGGAAAGAAGTGCACACTTTCGGTTCTATAGGGGAGTTGTCGGCTATCTCCACCCCCTCCGCGAAAGCACCACGCAGGATCAATAAATACCATCAGGGAGAAAATCCAGCAAAAAGCTTTGCGTATGAAGCCATGGAGCTACACAACAGTCTGAAACATACCAAGTATCAGCTATCAAACTCTAACCCATGGCACCAATACCCGGAATCATCAAACCCAGTCAACCTCCGAAAAACCACCTCACGGTTTAGGGTTTAGGGTTTAGGGTTTAGGTCTGGGACTCAAAGGCAGCAGAGCCACGATGATGCAGAAAGGCGGGGCGCAAGCGACCTTCTTGAGAGGCTTCTGCGGAAACCTCATATCGCTGGGAAGGGCGAGCTTCGACAATGCTTGGCTCCACGGCTTGGTGCCCCCTAAACCCAAAGGATCCATGTACCTATATAGTATATACTTGGGCCCTAAAGCTACTATATAGGAACCCCTTTAAGGCCGAAGTATATACTATATAGGTACATGGATCCTTAGGGAAACCCTATGTTTACTCCCGGACACACACAGCAGCACAAGCCCAGAGTCTGAGATTGCAGGCCCCGGAAACCACGAAAGAAGACATCTTTGAGGGATTTCATGAAGATCAGAAACGTTTCCCAACGCCATAGGACATGATGTAGAAACTTCGTGTACGCCCGCAAAGCTCCCAAGCTAAACCCCAAACCCGAAATCTTTAACGCCCCAAACATCTTTAACCCAGGCACCTTCACCTCCTACTGAAACTCCCCCTAGAGGCCCCGAAGCCCCAACTAACCCCATACTAACACTCTCCCCTTAACTGCCCTAGCCCCCCTATTTCTCCCCTTCTTGGCCCCAAAACCCAAAACCCAAAACCCAAAACCCTAATAAACCCTAAACCCTAAACCCTAAACCCCTAAATCCCTAAAGCCCCCTAAAACCCTCCCCCCCCCCTTTAAAGGCTCCAAGGAGCCGCCTCTCCGCGGACAACCCGCAGCCTCCCTCAGCCGTTGCCAAGGCATCGAAGGAGGCCCGGACGAGGCCTTCCACGCCCACCTGCCAAGGCTCCTTTTTTAGAGTGCATGTAGAGTATACTATAAGGTACTATCATATACGATAGAATAGTATAACATACGATAATATGCTCGGATATACTCTGATAAGACTATGATATACTAGAATGTACTATAGCATACTATAATCTACTATTTTTTTAATATGCGAAGGCCTTCAGATTCCTTCAGGGGCTCCTATGAAACGTACTATCACTACAACAGAGTTCCCCTTAAAGGATAGCGTAGGGTTCGATGATAGGGTCCCCCTTACGGCTTCAGGGTTTAGGGTTCCTTTAAGGGCTTTGAAGGGTTTGGCTTTAGGCCTTCGGTCTTCGCACACCGACGACCCCGTACCAGCAGCTCCGTAGCCAACCAAGTCGCTGCTGTTCAGGTTCTGATTCATTGCCAGCCGTGGGCTAGATTTAAGCCTCATGTGCCTCCCCTAAACCCTAAACCCTAAACCCTAAACCCAAAAAACCCTAAACCCTAAACCCTAAACCCTAAACCCTAAACCCGAAACCCTAAACCCTTGTGAAGATCTCAAGCCCGGCAGTGCCAGGCAGCCGAACGCACCCTCAATCCTCAAGGAGGCTCAAATAGTGTCGGAGCCTTTATAATTCGAACAGGGTTTTCGTAGATATGTATATATATATATATATACATACATATTGTACTATAGTTATCATGAGGAGCTATATATATACATATATATATATATATATAGAGTACGATCATAATTATCATAAGGAGCCCCAACAAATGTTCTATAATTATCATCATAAGGATTAAGGTGCCTAAAATAAACGTTTCAGCACGCGATAACAACGTTCTGTGCAGACATGTCAGTTGTCTGTCGGTTACATATACTATGTCACAACACTAATAAGGCTCTAGGCAACGAACTGATAAGGATAGCAAAGCAGAGTAGAGCAGAGTAGAATAGAGTCGCGCCCAGCGTAGTAGTACAGCACAGCACGACACAAAACAATGTCAGACTGCTGAAAGTTGTGAAAGCCCTCCGACGTTCAGCTTGGGCCTTGGCAACATTATCGGACATATGGGGCTGGAAACTGTGCTTTGAATACATGTCTATCAGGGGATACCATTACCAGGGCTTAGGGTGTTTCGGGGCTTAGGGTTTCAGGGTTCAGGTTTGGCTTTGAGGGGGAGTTGGAGCTTAAGGCCTGGCAACTGCTCTCGGATTACCCAAGGCTCAAAGGCCCTTGAGGCAGAAGAACCTAAACCCTAAACCCTAAACCCTAAACCCTAAACCCCAAAACCTAAACCCTAAACCCTAAACCCTTAACCCTAAGGCAGGTGCCTCGGTGTCGCCGTTGGTCTTCAGGCTGATGCTCAACGTCGGTTCGAACTGGACGACACCCTCCTCGGGCTTGGCCGGGTTCGGAGTTGATAGAGGCTTCAAGGTTGTGGTTTGCGGTTTAGGATTTCGAGTTCAGAGTTTAGGCAGTAGATTAGGGTTTAGCCGAACGAGGCTAAGTATGATTTTTGCGTAGCTCCAGAAGCGGGCCGATTTGGTTTCTGCGTATAGCATCTTACACGGACGGCTTCTGTTTAAATGGCCCAAAATCACCGTTTCCCACTGACAATGAGGACCCTGAAGCAGTAGGGTTGTTATTCTACAGATCCGCAGACACGGACCCCTAAATAGGGCTCTTTGAGCCTCCAGAAGGCCAAACTCTGAAGCCTTAAACCGAAACCCTAATTCAACCTTTCGTAGAAGCCCGCTTGTCACCCGATCCTAAGCAAGATGCATGGCAACAAGACGAAACACGAGCACGACAAAGCACAACGACAGCAACAGCAACAGCATCTCAACTTACTCAACAGCATAGCTACTTCTGGCAGTGGCAGGAGCACTGTCGCTGCTACGACAACGGCGACCTGAACGATGGCGAGACTAGATGTACGTTTAGACCCGCAGCGTAGACAGTGGAAAGCAGCAGGTTGATGTACAACAAAGTCGAAAAACCTTACTGCCGAAATATGAATTAACTGTTAGCTAACAATAACAAGAAGCGTATGTAGTCATCGCCTCCCCAGCAGACAGGGTACGCAGCATCCTAGAGTACGAATCAAGCGACGTGTTATGGGCACGGTCCTGTTCTCCATCATCTCACTCTAGGACACGGTTAACAGCACAACTCCCCCCCCGTCAACTAATAAAACGCTTCTGCCCACCTAAGTCCCTAATCCCTGGTCCTGACCCCAACGCATACAGTAAATGGTGCACCCCACCCCCCCCCACCCCCCCACATCGTCGGCCCAGCTTCCAAGGCAAGCTCTAAGCTGGATTCGCCTAAGTTCCACAAAAGCATCGCCCTTCAACAGCAAGGGCACCCTTTCTCCTAGTTAGTACATTGTCTCCTCTATTGCTTTTTACTCTTGTTCAGTGTTTTTTCTTACAATGGAAACCAGGAAGCAGAGAAAAAACAAAAAACGTAAAGATGCTGGGTGTTCCTAGTTGCAGGACCCCGCCGGAGCTTTGGACTTGGAGCCCTTCATAGCCTTGCGTGACCTGGCAGCCAGTTTTAGGGTTTAGGGTTTAGGGTTTAGGGTTCAGGCACAGGGCAGTTCGGCCTGGGCTTTATGGGGTTTCGGCTTTGGGGTATCGGGTCCAGGGGTCCATCTGGCATAGAATCTAGTGCTCGAAGGAGGAGTTGGGGGTGTGCTTCTGCTTGCACTTTTTGTACCTGAGGCCTAATTTAGGGCCAGAGCTAGGAGGGTGTAGGGTTGGGTTGACGAGATTAGTGACCCTCAAACAGGCCCGTCGGTTGAGGATGGAGTTTGGGGTCCGCGTGCATGCAAACAAAGGACTGCTCCTGTCCGTCTCTGGGGTTTCTGAGATCCCGAAAAGGGCCTGAGGGAGGTTCCCGAGTGCTTCCGTTGCTGTTGGAAAAGGTTGCCCGGCAGCTTGATCTTGCCCCCGCTGCTGGCGTCGCCCATCTCAAAGGAACTGCTGCTGCTGGACGAGATACCAAAGCCCTGGCACAAATGACTGAATGAAAACGACCAACAGCCCAACCACTACGACGACGACTACTACTACCACTACTGCTACTGCACTACAAACTACATACTCCATACGACATAGTACATCTACGACGGGTGCACTCGCGACTGCGACTGCAACGACTACACGACTACTTGAAACTACTGTTTCGTTGACGAGGTCTGCAGCGAAGATAACAACTTGTAAGCGTCGATGTGCTCAGTGTGGTTTTGTCCTTAGCATCATCGTCGTAATGCTCAGTCTGATCTTGAAGATCATCATGCTCATGATGCGTCGGGTAGGCGCCAGTGCTTTGGACTCTGACAAGCGCCAGACCCTGAACATAGCATACGTCTCCACACGATGCTAGGGCTGCTGGTGCAAGCCCTCACCCCTTGAAACCAAGAAAGACCAAACAGAGAATTAAGAATGTGGTGGAACAATTGGTGCGTGCAGCTTCTACCCACATGGCCTGGGCGAAGTCGCCTGTGTGTTTGAACTTGCATTTCATGGAGAGGCCGGACAAGGAGGCGCTGACATCACTTCCCCCGTCGCAGTCGCACATATTACCGATCAGCATCTTGCACCTCGACATTTGTTGGCTGAAGGGGTGGACCGATTCTTGATTGTAGAACAACCACCTATATATATATATATATGTATGGTATACATACATACATACATATATGTATATATACATAGAGGGAGAGAGAGTACACAATGGTACGCACATACATGTACATGTATATTAACACAGAGGTACCTACAGGATCTTAGCAACGGTGATGAAAACAATGGCAGCGCCACTAGAGAAGACCCCCGCATTGACAGCACATTTAACTAGACATGTGTCGGGAGTCATGCTCATGAAGGCAAGGTTACCAGAAGCATCAGCAGCAACAGCAGCAGCACTAGCATGCGACTTCGAATCCGTAGATGGCAATGAGCTGGTACATGAAAATAGCAGCAGCCAGAGGGGGTCAAAGCACAGCAATAAGTAACAGAACGAACCCCCAAGCTGCATTCAACACACGACGGCGTCCCCACGGTTCATGATCACGCCCTTATAGTCACCCATATAGTAACCCCTAAACCCTAAACCTTAAACCCCAAGCCCTAAACCCTAAACCCCAAATCCCAAACCCGAAACCCTAGAGAAGTCCATTAAAATCAGGGAGACAAGGCACAGGGTGAAGGATTGGGCGAGGCAGTTGATGAACTTCTTGATCTCGTCCCAGGCAGCTTTGGCGAGGCCCACAGCAAGAGGCCCTAACTTGGCAATCTCGCCACCTGAAAAACCCTCCATAAATGCAGGGGGGCCCAAGAAACATGGGGGTTTAGGGTTTAGGGTTTAGGGTTTAGGGTTTAGGGTTTAGGGTTTAGGGTTTAGGGTTTAGGGTTCAGGGTTTAGGGTTTAGGGTTGATGCAGGGGCCTCAATAAACATAGGGTTTAGGGCTCTGAGGTAGATTCTGCCATTCTATCGGGACTGATTAAACGCACGCGGGAATACAATGCACTTATTCAGACCCCTGTCAAAAAAAAGGCGGCAGGATCCTCACTGTAAAGCTCCCGTTATGGTCCCCACGCGCGTTGTGGTGATTCTCTCCCTGTACAGGCATGTCTCAACCCACACAAAGCAAAGAGTATAGGGTTTAGGGCTAACCCCCTGTCAAAACCCTAAACCCTAAACCCTAAACCCTAAACCCTAAACCCTAAACCCTAAACCCTAAACCCTAAACCCTAAACCCTAAACCCTAAACCCTAAACGTCAAGGAGCTGGGGCCACGAGAAGATGAGAACTGGATCTCCCGCAGCTCATCCAGCAAAGCACGCCCCCAGAACCCAAAAGACATCCACAAGCTCAAGGGGCTTGTTTAGGGTTTAGGGTTTAGGGTTTAGGGTTTAGGGTTTAGGGTTTAGGGTTTAGGGTTTAGGGTTTGGAGCTTAGGTCCCTGGGCCCTCGAAGCCGAAATCACCATACCCTGCACAACTTTCAAATCTACTCTCGACCCCGACACCTCACCCATGCTCCATTCTTTTGGGTTTGCGATTTCCGGCAGCCCGCCTGAAGCCCGAACATTTCAAAGCATTATAACCCCCGGCACCCTTCTGGAGGCCCTCCTGAACCCTGACCGGATCGTTGTAAGGAGCCCTAAAACCCCAAAGCACCTAAAAGCCCATGAGCCCAGAACCCAGAACCTTGAACCCTAAACCCTGAAACCCAAAACCCAGAACCTTGAACCCTAAACCCTGAAACCCTGAAACCCTAAACCCCAAAGCCTCTGAAACGCGCGCGGCCAAGCCACCCAAGGCAGTAGCCTTGCTGGCGATTTCGTTTCCCACTGTGCTGGCGAGTCTCACTCCCTGTGTGGCGGGGTTTTGAGTGTGAGAGGGCTTAGGGCTAAGGAGTAGTAGGGCGGAAGCGGCAAAACGAACCGACTACGGAATATTCCGAGAATGACGTCGGTTGTGATTTGAGAGATCTTCCGGAACTGAGGGAAAGCAAAGCTCGCTGACCCTCTTAGTAGCCCAGTAACCATGCCATGACAAGGGCACCCTCTTTTTTGGGTTGGTTTACTATATAAGGGAACCCAAAACCAAAAACGTGTAAAAGGTAAGACTGGGCTACCATGCCCTAAATCGGTTCCTAAACCCTAAACCCTAAACCCTAAACCCTAAACCCTAAACCCTCTCTACCTATGTATATTTAAACCTTAATGGGGCTGTGCTCCCGGTTTGGTCGTTTAGGATTTAGGATTTAGGATTTAGGATTTAGGATTTAGGATTTAGGATTTAGGATTTAGGATTTAGGGTTTAGGGTTTAGGGTTTAGGGTTTAGGATTTCGGATTTAGGATTTAGGATTTAGGATTTAGGGTTCAGGGGCCTCTCTGGGGCCTCCGAGGCACTTGCTTCCTCCTGGCTGGGAGGGACCGTTTTGGTCCAAAAAATCTAGAAAACGAGAGCCCACCCAGAACCGTCGATTTCAGTACTAAAGAATCGCACTTTTAATAGGGGCCCGGGCCGATCCTGGGGTCCCCCCCTCATTTGGGGTGTTTTTGGAAGCAAACTTTCCCTCTCAAGGGGGGGTCGGAGTTTGAGGCAAGGGGGGGTCTCCGAAGACTATTTTGCCTTTGAAATTGAAAAATACCACCCCCCCTTGACCAAAACTAGGCTGTGAAAAGGTCGCGGGGGCGGCCCTTCATCAGAACTGAGGCTTAAAAACCTTGAAAAACATTGAAAAAACCGTTAAAAACATTGAAAAAACTCTGAAAAATTCTAAAAAAACCTTGAAAAACCTTGAAAAACTTGCACCCAGAACTGTCGATCCCAGTACTAAAAAATCACATTTAAATAGGGATCCTGAAATCCCCCTCATTTGGGGTGTTTTTGGAGGCAAACTTTCCCTCTCAAGGGGGGTCGGAGTTTGAGGCAAGG